>JAQLOM010181551.1:0-10572 GCA_030068315.1 Chrysichthys thysi | reverse complement strand
TTTATTTGTTTGTGTGTGTGTGTGTGTGTGTGTGTGTGTGTGTGTGTGTGTGTGTGTGTGTGTGTGTGTGTGTGTGTTCACCTAAATGAATTCAACATTCATCGCTGCCAGAAGTGAATTTTTATCTTAGTTTAGTAACCTTGCATCCTTCTTGCGTCAAGGTAATTGGTTTTCCCACCAGGTAAATATCCGCATTCGGTCCGAGGATTCCTGGCTCGCAAGGGGCTGTCTGAGTGAGAAATCAATCGCTCTATATCTTGTGTTTGTTAAAAAAAAAAGGTTTGTTTATATTTGCTGGTATACGTGAGGAAACAAAAAAAAGAACAGAGAGAAACGCACGTATGAACTTCAGTGCTGGAGAAAATCAATGGTGTGCGTGTGTGCGCTGAAAAACAAAAAGTAACCCTGATCAGCATGCAGTACTGAGATTTATGTCCACCAAAACCCACTCAGACACACAGCTCATTTCTTCAGGTCACTCTGGAGGTGTACAATAACAGACTGGAGCACATGTTGCCATGCACAACCTGTCAGTCCTCCTCTGTTCGGCGTCCATCATGCAGCAATGGACCACCGTGCAGTAGATGTTACATGGGCGGTGGATCATTTACAGGCCATGAATCGTTGTTGCAGTGTGTAGTTCTGCTGCGAGTGTTACTATGATTTGATTTCAAATCCCTCAGAGACGACACTTCATCCTGTTTTTATTTTTCCCCCGGCAGCGCCACTGAGGTGTTTCACTCAGCCGCTCAAGAGCTGTAGCTCATACCCTCACATCGGCAGGCTGGAGGAGATTTGCTCGTTTTACCTAGATTAATGTTCACGGCTTTTAAGAAGCTCGGCGGCATTCTGGGAGAGAGATGATTCATTTTCGAGCAGGTCTGTCAATGTTAGCTTTGTGCGTGCAGGTGGGTGTGTCTACTTCTGACAAATTAAAGTCAACATCTGTGAAGCGGGCCACTGGGCAATGAGACAGTAATGCAAATAATATGTGATAAAATGGAAGTGGGTGATGTTTGCACAGTTGAAGAAAGACTGCCTGAAAACGTAACAAATTAAAGGATTGTGTAGTGGTCTCAGGAGTGGGTGGGTGAGACGGACACTCGGACAGGCGAACATGGGAACAATTATCGACTTTATTCAGCTTTTCAACCAATATGCAGACACACACAGACACACACTGAACTTCGGTTCAGTGGCGTCTCTCCCGCACCACTCACTGCAGGGAATAAAAATCCCCAGGTGTGATCGCTCGCCACTCACCTTCCCCGGATTTTCTCCCCCACCACACGGCGACGCTCGGCCATGCCCCCACTGCCACAGCTTGTAAAAAACACAGTGCATGATGAGAGAAATCAGGGCAATGCCTTGCAGTCTGCACAGCTCTTGTCTCACTGTCTCAACCAAGCCTCATTTTTAGGGCCAAAGCATCATCTAAAAGAAAAGTATCAGAGTTATTACCTTTTGCGTAGTCTCTGAGTGCGTACAAGTGCCTGTAGTGTACTACATTAGAATTTCTGTGTCATTATTAACTTCAACTTTACTTTTAACCAAAATTAAATCTGGTGGCAAACCTCACTCATTCACTCACTCATCCTCTGCCACTTAATCCTGTTCAGGGTCACAGGGGGGAAGCTGGAGCCAATCCCAGCTGACTCCGGGTGAGAGGCGGGGAACACCCTGGGCAGGTCGCCAGTCCACCGCAGGGGCGACACACAGAGACAGACAACCATTCACACTCACATTCACACCTATGGGCAGTTTAGAGTAGCCGATTATTCCTAATCGCCTCTGTGCATGTCTTTGGACTGTGGGAGGAAACCGGAGTACCCGGAGGAAACCCATACGGACACGGGGAGAACATGCAAACTCCCTCGTGGCAAACCTTCGCCACTGAAATAATATCATAATGAAACATGTTCCGTTATATACATGATTTGATGGGTATCTGACAGTCATGTACTAAATGAGTCCTGAATGTACTCAAGGAATCCTATTGGAAAAAAAGCATTTTCTTTTCCCAAACATTTTTTCCAAAAAGGCAGTAAAATACGGCAATAGCTTTTATTTATATTGAAATGCAAATTATTCATTTCTCATCTTTGTGGAAAAAGCAGACTTTTTTTTTTTTTTACAAATTTCTGGCTAATATTAATTCCCAGCTGAGACTGAGACTGAGCTCACATCCTACATGTGAATAATTCGGCATTAGAACATATTACATGATTTAAATACAGCACTGAACTGGATATGATATGTTTCAAGTTGCGTTATATATTTTTTTTCACCTTTGATAACATATCGGGAAATCCTACTTATTGCCGAATTTGTGATACCGTCTTATAACTGGACTTTGGCGCAGTTTCCACGTGTGCTTGAAAGTGATGTCCTGACAGTTCTTGATGTTGCTAGATAGCATGCGACCTCTATGTGAACCACAGTGGGATCTGGGGTGGATTGCTGGGTATATGGGCGGGACTGGAGGGCGGGCTCAAAAGAGAATTAAAATAAAATGAATCATTTAAAAGGTGCAATAGTTTTTTTTCCATTACTTATACAAATAACCAGGAGCATATGCAGAACGTGACAATAGGTTACACTGTGGCCTTCGCAAAATGTATTAAGTCACTGAGAACATCTGTTTGTGCTTGGATATACCCAATTACACTACAATAGTATCATATACAGCAATACAAGCTACAGGAATACTGACTACCTTCACTTTAAACCGTTTTACCATTTACCAAATTTTCACCCCCCCGTCTTCATATTTTTCTGGGGTTTTTTTATGTGATTTGCATATTTAAATGATATTACTAGCTAGTGTTAGCGACATGAACTACTTTGTGTCCGTTAGATCAGTGGTCCCCAACCTTTTTTGTACCTCGGACCACTTTCACGTCGGGCAAGTTTTCCACGGACCAGGGGGGGAGATGCTAGCGGAAATTATTCACGCAACCGGGTGGGGGGGTTGTGCTAGTGGAAATTTTTCGCGCGACTGGGGTTGGGGGGGGTGGCGGCCATCTCTGCGGCACACCTGAGGACGTCAGACGGCGCCCCGGTTGAGAAACGCTGCAGTAGTGCAACGAGTGTGGAATTTTTCAAAATAAGAGACCAATGACACAAATGAAAATAAAATAACAAAAAAATTCAGGAAGGTTATTATTGTTTCGTGGCCCGGTACCAAAAGACCCACGGACCGGTACCGGTCCGTGGCCCGGTGGTTGGGGACCCCTGCATTAGATGAACATATTGCTTGTCACACAAGTAAACCATGTCCCTAGTTTGTCATAATGTCCTGCTACACGACTTGTGTCCAGCATCAACGCTGGAGTGTTTCGGGACACATGCTGGGCAGGAGAACACTGCATTTGATTAGACACATAATCAAAAATCACATACGGTAATATATCGTCTCAGACTGGGCTTCTGCACATTTTTGTCAGGAACTTCAATGCTGTTGTTCCTTCACTGTGATTGTGTTGGATTCCTTCTGCATGCTCTGTTCATCAGTGTGACAACTGACTGGGAATAATCACTCCTGCTTTTAAACATGCTGACGTGTTACATTTACTTCCACACACTTGATGGTTTTAACATTTTGATTTTATCTCCAACATGCCAACTGAAAACATACTGAAATTTACACAAACTTGCAGCTATATGTGTATGTGTGTGTGTGTGTGTGTTTTACGTTACCGAGTAACACTAAAACAAAGGATGCCCCCAAGCATCACGCAAGGCTTCACTTCTTCACACACACCGCTAATCTGTAATTATTAACTTCAGCGGTTATGTTACAAAGAAATGAAAATGTTTTGAAACGAAATCGAAAGATTACAGAGTTAATTACTTAATGCAAGGCTCGTGTGCATTCGTTCACAATACTGATGGTCAAATGGAGCATTAAACTGCAAAAAAGATGAATTTAAGGAGACAGGAAGACGTAGGTGTGCGGAGCAGTCAGTAATAACAAGCTGGGTGAATGATTTATGGCGGCATCAAAGCAGAGGCAGCGTGGAAAAGAGGATGCGAGGGAGTGTCAAGAGGAGGACAAGCGATAGAGCTAAAATGAATAATGATGAGAGACGATGCACTGGGAGATCACGTACTGCAACAAAGCGAGAAGAGGAGTGGGGAAGTGACACGTTAAATGACTCCTTCATGTTGTAGATACAACGCTGAGAAAAGTGATAGCAGTAAAACAAGATGAACTCTCGGAGAACATCTACAGCCCTCATGTCACCAAGGTCCCTCCTTCTTTGGTCCCTCACCAGCATTAAAGTGGGATTTTCTTCTGAAATGGAGGGTCATTTGCAAGCTTTGATCTGCTCGACTGATTTACACAACCGCAAATAATGTTTGAGATGTGCACACTACTGCGGAAGCTAAAAAAAACCTTACGGTAGCTTAACCCGCTAGCTTAATTTTGAGAACAGTGGCATGTTTAATAAGAGCTTTTTTTTTGTTTGTTTACTTATGCTTACTGATAAAGAATCCCCAACAGGTTATAAACATAAAATCATGCTCTCACTCTGTCTGACGAAGCGACATTTCCCAGCAGAGCTGCAACTTGGTAAGACGCCTCCAAAACTTACCTGTCAAAAAATTCCTCCCTATTCAAAAAGAATAAACTCTGGCCATTTTTTTTTAAATCAACCAAACGATGACTGAAAAGGGAACAGTGTATGGGAGAACACACATCCACAAACACCCCAAATAAACATGTTTGCTGCTAAATCATTACTGTAGTAGAGCAGGACCCTTCCCACACATGAGGGCAGGACATGAATCATCAAAAAAAATTTATTATTTTCCAGGAGTGACTAGAAACAAAATTAAAGCCAGAACATTACTATTTTTGTAGGCCCATACAACTAAGAACCTGTTTGCACTTGGATTTAAAATGTCTCCTGGGCGACTGGGTCTCAAACAGACGGAGCGAAATACAAGTGTACAGATGCATTTAAGACGCATTCACTCAAACCACTTCCCGAGGTGGTCTGGGATGCATTTAACCACATATCATTTGTAATATAAATGCTAATGTGTCCTGAAGTGTCCATGACAAGGACATATCAGAAAAATACCTCATCAGTCCAGGACGTGGTGCTTGCTTTGCTGACAGGAGCATCTCAACACTCGGGACACAACGTACATGTATATTATTTCTTGAAACATTTTTGTTTTTTATCTAGCTCAGGCTAAACAAATATGGCACTTGTCTGATGACTTAATCGGCATAATAAGTGCCTGTAGTGCCCTTTGACCTCACTTCAGAAATGACGTAGGCAGTAATGATGGACAGATGAACACCTTGGAGAACGCCAATGTGTCTCAGCTGTTAACTTGCAATCCAAGTCTAACCCCAAATTGTAAACAGGGCCTTAGGAAGGGGTACAGAAAGCTCTGAAACACCAGCTTTTGATTTCTTTAATGGTCCTGAGGTCTAGGTCCGGGCAATACAGGGGGAAAATATGATATCTGATGGAACTTGGAATCATTTTCACAATACCAAATAAGGTCATCACAATATATCTTACGTTTAAACAGACAAATCTTGTATTTGATATTTCCATATTATTAGTCAGTAGTTATGATGAATCATTCAGTAGAAAAACCACTAAAAAAAAAGTATGAAGTCAAGACAGAGAGGACGGAGACTCACTGAAGAGTACAATAATATTAACCCTGGAAAACCCACAACACCTTATCATAATAGGACAAATATCTCCATAGCCTAAAATGATGATACAGACTCGGTGAACTGCAAAACAGGTGCTTTTTAAAATGACCCGTTTCCTGCTACATGTTATGAACTGGTCCTTATGAGACCTCCTGGGATGTCCACTAATGTCCACCAATCAATGAGTGGGTTGAATATAAGGATGAAATAAAAGTTAGGGCTGAATATGACCCAAGGGGTGCTCCAGTGTTAAGTACATATTTCATTTGTCCATTCTTTAAGAAACAGGCCCTGGACAATGTTTCTAGAAGCACGGACATCTCCAATGACAATTTATTAAAATATATAATAAATGCTGTCACCCATTTACATTAAACCAACAGAGAGGAGGGACAGAGACTTATGGTTGTTGTTGGGTTTTTTTTATCTTGCACCCTTCCAAAACACACCCTCTCAGTCTGTCCACGGAGGACGGTTTATTTCCTGACCTTCTGTATCCTTTGGAGATATTTGCTTGTTAACAGAATCTCTCTTGCTCTTGGTGCTCTGGCCTCCGGTGACCTGGCCTTCAGCAGGTCAATGAGGCAGTAGTTCTTCACACACAGCAGCCACCTGCACTTATTCGTAAACCGTCAGCTCGTTCGGCCTTCTTCGTGTCAGGAGCTGCTCTACACATCTTACCCACTAAGAAGCCACTGAATAGAGATAAACAATGCAAGTCCCTATAAAGACTGCTTTTCACAACTAAGTGCTATTATTACGCCTGAGTAATTCATTAAGAGTCGTAAAAAGCAATGCGACTAAACTTACACAGAGCTTTATTGGAAAAATTTGCCGCTTCCTTTAACGAGCAGGCTGGAATTTTCCCGGATGAATTGTGAGACGTCGTACTACAAAGTGTTAATATTACTACATGTTAATAAGGCAATGTCTTTAAATCCTTCGAAAAAGGTCGATGGTCCAGAATCAAGACCAGAAAACCAAAACCTGAAGGTCCAGAAATCCTTCATAACTGTATAAAGTTCCTATAAGTTTCACAGGCCAATAAATTATTCATAGCATACGAAACCCACTGATGTATCAGATAAAAACAATACGGGACAGATAACAAATTTTCATTCCCATTCAGTCTATCACAACAATAAAGCAATACGTGTGGTGTACTCCCACCTGACTGTATTTAACAGGATACTACAGGGCACAAACCTCCATGAAACGTGTAAAACATGCAAGATGTGATATGATGTAGGACTCATGAGGTTGAAAGTTCATATAGTTGTGAAAAGCCCAAACTGACCGGTTGGCTGGTTAGTTAGCAACCTGGTACCACTCGAGCTGCTGCATGTCTCTGTTGAGAAAGTTCCCGTCTTTTCGTAAAAACGTATTTCTACTATAACAAGGAATTTACATTCCCGTCCAGTCACAACATGTTAACCCAATTGTTCTGATTCCCGCTGGACCCAGAGCAAAAGATTACTGCTCATGTTACTAGGTCAATAGGGGAGAGGTTAGCTCCCATTCCCACACGAAACCATAATACCGCATAAAAGCGGTAAATAAACACCTTTCAGTGTGAGTGTGAATGGGGTATTAAAGTAAGTGACTGAATAATACACACTGACAGTAAGGGATTAAATTCCAGCCTAATTTTTGTTACCAAAAAACAGGGATGCGATGATGATGCACTGATTTGAATCAAAGTCATTGACAGGCTTTGATATCTAGAACCAATCCACCGATACGTATTACGCCATGAATGTGTGTGACGTCGACTGACAACGCACGATGTCTCACAGAAGGCTCGGTTACAGTGAGCTCACACATCAGTACAGAAGTAGTGACTGATGCTCAGAGCTGATATCAGTACACTACTGTGTGTGTGTGTGTGTGTGTGTGTGTGTACACCATAATAATTATGTTTGCTAAATCAAAGGCATGTTATAATTCAAAAACAGTACTGCTCGGGGATCTCTGAAGCTCACAGTGTGAGGACAATATTGCAGCCTTCTGCAGCATTAGGAAGATCAGTATCGTCATAAGAATGAATGATACATCATTCAGCCCTGGCTTCACTGACGTCACACTGGTTTTTGGCCACAGCCTGTGTGTACGGGGATCCGCCTGTACGTACGGGGATCCGCCTGTGCGTATGGGGATCTGCCTGTGCGTACGGGGATCCGACCGCCTGTGTGTATGGGGATCTACCTGTGTTTACGGGGACCAGTCTGTACGTACGAGGATCCGCCTGTGTGTATGGGGATCCGCCTGTGCGTACGGGGATCTACCTGTGTTTACGGCCAGGGACCAGTCTGTACGTACGGGGATCCGCCTGTGTGTATGCTCAGTCGTTATGAAACAGTGCTCCATGTACTATATAACATATGAGAGAGAAAGTTGGCACTTCGCAGTTTTACAGGCAAACAAACCTCCGTGGCCGCCGTCCAACACAACACCCCCCCACACACTCCCACCACCGCGCACACACACACACACACACACGCCGAGACACACTGACGCCAAGAAACCGGGCAAGATTTAAAAAAGACCACGCAACGCAGTGCTTAATCATTACAGAACTAGAGCAGTAACGCGCGCGCGCACCGAGCTCAGCAGGTTACGGTCCGGCTCAGTAATCAGCAGGACCAGGGTTCTAATCCCACCACCAACCACTAATACCCCATGGGCAAGAAACTTAACCCTAAATTATCACCTCATCCTGTTCACATGGACCCTGCTTAAAAGTGTGGAAAAAGAAGTGGTGTAATATCCGCCTGTATTTACAGGAGAGTTTACTGTATGAACAAGGGGAACAAATCACAGCCCGTTTGAATGCCGTGTGTTTGTTCATCTTTCTTCTGATCCAGCAACATCAACAGTTGGGGCAACAACCGCTCAACACTGGAACAGATCCCTGAATGCACCAAATGAGTACATATTCAGTCTGATAAAGCAGTTTATAATCCCAAAGTATACACATTTATCCTATCGGACCGTCTGCACGAGCGGATAAAAATAGTTATCGTGTGTTCACGGTACTCACCGAAATGGCAGAGGAGAGAAGGGAGGCTGTCGGCTCTGGGAAAAAGTTTTCCCTGGGTCCTGCTTTAATCCGAACCCTTCTTCAGTTTGATGTTTCAGTGCAGGTACAAATCCAACGGTGTGTTTTATTATTATTATTATTATTATTATTATTATTATTATTTCTGCTGAGGATCAACACAAGCGCGTTCACGTACACAAACACATGAACTCATGCGCGTGCGCGCGACTAAAAGCAGTGCGAGTTCACTCTAGTGGAGAGAAAAACAAACAAACAAACAAACAAACAAACAAAGATAAATGTTGAAACACCTGCGTTAGACTCACTTACTAAAGCAAACTCCGTGATTTAACGTCAACAGTCACGCGCAAAGTGTTTTCCTTGCGTTATTTCCTCACCGATCAGCCAACGCGGGCTCGAGCAGCCGCTCGGGCTTCTCCCAAAGACCGCTACCAGGTGCTCATTTGCATAACCTGGTTCCATCGCGTCCAATCACCTCGCGCCGATTTACATATTCGATGAGCCGCTCGGCCAATCAGTGGCGAGTTGAGGAACAGACCCCGTGACCTGGCAGCGGGCTGTTGTAAATGATACTTGACGTGCGCGCGCGCCCCTGAGAGAAACGTTTTTGAGAGGAACAGCTAGGTCTGTCAGGGGGATATGAGCTATCATGTTACTCAAAAGGAAACAGCAGGATTCACCTTGTTAACTCTTTCTTGACCTATACATAAGACTTCTTTGACATTTCGGGCATTTTCTGACAGAAAATGATGTCTTTTTTCCTCCCCACTGACTAATTGTTTATGTATGGCCTTGTGTTTATAAAGAGACAGATTTTTTTGGGGGGGAGGAAACAAAAATCAACCAAAGTACTGTCTTCTTTACCTGAAGATATAGCCCTTTGTTGTTTCAAAAGAGTCCATTATTATAGAGCAGGCATCTGTAACTGTATACAATTACCTGCCTGAGGCAGTAAAGACAGTGATTAAGATGCTTCAACAGGCTGACGAACTTCAAGCTTTCTGCTCAGCACTGATGCATGAAGTAAGAGATGGTGGTGGAAACATGGCTCAATTGGTGTATAAGTCTGTCTTTCACAAATATAAGCCTGAAAAACCCCAGAAAGGGCGTGGTGAAGTGAAGGCAGGCATTGAAGGATGTTGGAGAATGGATGAAAGCGAGAAAGAGAGAGTGTTGAGCAGTCATGTGTTGATACTTGCCCATCTCATGCATGGCTGTAACAAAAGAGACAGTGCTATGACTCTACATGCATTCCCACATCTGGACACATCTCTACCATAAGTCTGAACACCTTCCGGGTACGGGTTCACTGCAAAAATGCAATGCAGAATGGTTTACACAAGGCACAAAAGAAGAAGAAAGAGAAAAAAGAATGCAGGTTTGGTTTGATATAAGTCTGTACAGGCAGTCCCAAAACTCTGGATCCATTTATTGCCATGTTTTTTTCTTGCGTTTGAGGCTCCATCAGCAATCAGTTGAAACTGAGCAGACTTTATGTTTGGGCTACGGTGAATCTGGTGCTAAACAACTGTACTTTTGGACCATATAACACATGGTTATAGAACTGGGTTGCTATAATTCCACTATCCAGTGTCACACAAATGAGTATGGGTTCCTTTTGAGTCTGGTTCCTCTCAAGGTTTCTTCCTTTTGTCGTCTCAGGGAGTTTTTCCTTGTCACCGTCGCCACAGGCTTGCACACTGGGGATATATTGGGATATATGAGTA
The DNA here is from genome assembly GCA_030068315.1 of Chrysichthys thysi. NCBI lineage: Eukaryota > Metazoa > Chordata > Actinopteri > Siluriformes > Claroteidae > Chrysichthys > Chrysichthys thysi. Next base: position 98 of record JAQLOM010181551.1, on the reverse strand, counting down.
TATATATGTGTATATATACACTTGATCCTCTCATCTACGGACACCGCATTAACGGATATCGGATGCAACGGACAAAATCCGCTGGTCTGAATGCATAA
>JAQLOM010181523.1:0-10573 GCA_030068315.1 Chrysichthys thysi | reverse complement strand
TGTTGGCCACGCCGCCACTATTGCGAGACCAATGTTGGCCACGCCGCCACTATTGCGAGACCAATGTTGGCCACGCCTCCACCGTCGGGAGACCGGCGGGGGCCACGCCTCCACCGTCGGGAGACCGGCGGGGGCCACGCCTCCACCGTCGGGAGGCCGGCGGGGGCCAAGCCTCCACCGTCGGGAGGCCGACGGAGGCCACGCCTCTATTATATTCTGCACAAGTGGTACATGTTGTGCTTTTAACCATAAAACACTTAGGAGTGTGTAGCCCTGGGCTTGAGGGGTGTGGAACCACACTGTGTGTGTGGGAGAGAGAGAGAGGGAGAGGGAGAGGGCACACACGCATGAGAGAAAATGGGTCCACTACTAGGCAATAATGAGACGCCCACACACACTCCATCACTCCCTATACACTGTGTTCTCGGTCTCTTGCTCTCAATATAGTATTACTACATCAAAGGGAAAAATCGCAAGTCCGTTTTTTAATAATGGAAAGCGCTGCATTATAAAAGGCAATATCGACAATCGAGGCTAATTCCAAAGTAAAAAAAAGCTGAAAAAAGCCTGACCAGTGACGTGACTGTGTGTGCTCTGCTGAGGGAAGACTTGGAAATCGACTGGTGGTGTGACGTGTACGCTCAGTCCTCTACCTCTGCTAACCTTCAACGCATAGGTACAACACCTTAACTTCCTGTACAACAGAGGTACATGCATGACTTTCTTTGGTAGCAGAAATCTTCCTGTTCAAAGTAACCTGTAAAAGGCCCTGATGAGGAAATATTCTGGAAGCTTCCGGTGTTCATGAGGAATATGCCACGTTTCAGTCAGTCGTTGCACTGATCACGGTTTCTGGTTTTCAATGTGATGACTGTATGAGAGAGGTGTGTGTCGTGTATGTGTAGCGTATCTATTGAATACGAAATGTGGGTCTAGAGAAGATGCTAACAGTAGACTGATACATGACTGCAGCATTGGCACCTTAATCTTAATGGGGGGTAATTCTCACTTTCCAACTGGGCAAAAAGTTCATGTCAATCTCTGGGTGGGAAATATGAGTCAGGGATTTAGGAGCATTCTGACATCTTTCGATTTTTCTAGTCAAACTCGGACGTGAGGCAGCTTCATACATAAACGTGTCCCAGAAAATAAGTCTTGATGATAAATACAACAACATTGTGCTAATGTCTAATCACTAATATTACGAGGTCAGTTATAAAATGGACGTTATGTATGGTAGCTAAAATATTGCAATGCACAACAGGAAACATTTCCACAGTATTTGATCTAAGATAAGAATTAAATCCTGCAATTCTCTCTAAATAAATAATCAGACACTAAACCATCCACTGTTCAGTTCGGTATTGTTTTAGATAGACATTTACATAAACATGTAAAGCATTATTTCATGACTTATGAGTTAAAGTAGAAATAAAGTAATTCTATAAATGTTTGTGCCTTGCAAAAGAGAGAAATGTTTGCAAACGTCTGCTGTTCTCCCGAATTGCACACAAGACAGGATGCACGTCATCCGCTGCCGTTTCCTCCACATTGTTTGGTCACCGGATGTTTATTTAAGGGTAGTAAAAAGGTGAACACGAAATTGTGTTCCTCTGCTCTGCCGAGATCCTGTGTTCAATATTCAAGGTGTTCTCAGTGTTCATAAATAAAATAAAAAAATCCTGGAGAAAATCTGAAGCCTAAGGAATTTTTTTTTTAGTTTCCCCTATTTTTTTATAATAATAATAATAATAATAATAATAATAATAATAATAATAATAATAACCATCTCTAACATTGCAGCTACTTTTGATACCAGGATACAAGAACCAAGAAGTGCTTTCTCAGTTTTCTCAGTTGACATAGCATTATTTAAAAAATAAGCATACGGTAATATGCATATGTATTAATTTTTGATCATTTTTCCTGCACAATATTTTTTGCATTTTTTGTAGCATCCTGTATTTTATTGAATTGCTTTAAACACATGAATACGCACCAACATATACTGGTAATTATTGCATTTTTTTTTTTTTTACTTTTTTTTAAAAAGTGGACCCAAATGAACCTGAGCAATTTTCTTCAACCCCAAGCCATGACCAGCCTAAATTTTATTTATTTATTTATTTATTTATTTTATTTACCAGCCAATGGATCAAGGGGTTATCTGGGCCTTTGAGGCACTGTACAAAAAGAACACCCTGCAACACATGGTTGATGCCATGGAAACGGACGAAGACTTTTCCCTGAAAGACTACTGGAAGTATTACACCATCGCATCGTGCCTGGTGACTGTACGGAGAGCACTGAAGGACATGAAGAAGGGGACTGTCAATGAATGCTGGGAGAAATTGTGTCCAGAAATGGTCAGTGGATACGAGGGCGTTTCTGCCGAAGAAATTCATCGCTCTGCGGTCGATAAGGCAGAAGAATGAATGAATAAATAAATAAATCTGTTTCTATCTATCTATATATATGTGTATATATATGTGTGTGTGTGTGTGTGTATGTATGTAGATAGACAGATAGATATATATATATAGATAGATAGATAGATAGATATAGAAATATATAGATATATATACATAATAGATATAGATAGATAGATAATTTAGAATTATTCTAACATTTTGAACATTTTACTACATTTACTTTGAAAATATGTTTAGTATAAGTGACTAAACTACAGAAATGCCACTCACATTTATTTACAATTCTGATTGGAAGAGTAGACTTGGATTTCTTGAATCCGGAGATGTTTTTGAAAGGCCGAGTCTCTTATTGTTTCCGCACCCAGCTTCAAAAGGACAAAACGCAACGAGCCACGCTGAGGCGGCGTCCCTGTCTTTCAGGTTTCCAAGCGACCTGTAAAATGTTTAGCGACTTCACGCATGCCATTGCTTTCTCTTTAAAACTTTGTCGTGATTGGTGTCATGATCCAGGTTTCAAATCTAAAACTCTGACCTTACAATCAAAAGTATTTACTGATCTAGAAAACTATACTGGCATGCAAGACAGTAGTTTTGGTACATTTGCTGGCTATAAGAGATTGTTTACACTAATTAATGAAAAAGTAACGATTCAAAGTACAGTGGAACCTTGGAATGTGGGTAACTTGGTCTGTGAGTATTTTGCAAGAAATTATAATACGTTTTGTCTTGGTGAACGAGCGAGGTCTTGCAATACGAGTAGTATGCATACGCTTCGTCTGCCGAGCCTCACGTGATCACAATTTCTCTCGCTCACTCACTGCGGGATTGTGGCTCACTCGTATAATCAATGTCCGCGCTAGCATATACTTTTGGTGTGTGTGTGAAAATGGCCCCCAGTGTAAAATGTGGGAAAGAGTGCAAAACTTTGTAGCCCGAATAAGGCTGTAGCAGTGCAAGTGATGAATCTGTTTAAAAGGAGGCAAAAGCAGCGATCGTTGGATAGTTTCCTTGTTAAAGTCTCATGAAAAGAAAAAGATCACAGTGAGCGACAGACTGCAGTGATTCTGTGAGTTGTGTTAAGTCAAAAGTAAAAGTCCTCTCCCCTCTCCCTCACACCAGCCACAAGTCTTTTAAAAAGGTAAAGTGTAGGTTATTTTGTTTAATGTATTTTTACTTTATATCTCGTATTAGTCATTTTTATATATAAATATTTGTGGCTTGTGAAACGAATCATCTGAGTTTACATTATTTCTTATGGGGAAATTCGCTTTGATATACAAGTGCTTTGGATTACAAGCACGTCTCCCGAACGAATTATGCTCGCAGTCCAAGGTTCCACTGTATTATCAGACAAAATCTTCGTAGTTAGAGCAAAGTTTGTTGTACTAATTTCTAAAATAAACGAATACGGCAAAAAAGAAGGTTGAGACTTTTCTTTTTAATCCTATTTATAGACCAACCCCTGATCAAACACCTAATACAGACGTGGTACGATACTCTATGCTGGATTATGCGTACTAAATACTAGCTGTTTTGTCAGCGTCTGAAGGCCATTAAGAAGTGTCTGCTTAAAAGCCAAACTGCTTTTCGTTTGATGCGCATTTCCGAATTTTATTCAAATCTGCTTTCTGTATTGCAATACCCTTGTGGGGGGCTAGTAAAAGTTTCCAAACCTCGTTCCCGCTGTGGCTGCTCATAATTACAAAAATAAATTTGTCATCCGTTTTGCTTTAAAGGGTTATAAATGGCAAAGGCGCCGCACGTACACCCACGCTATAGTGGTTTCATTTTTCAGCACCGAGCCCAACACAAGCGATGACAGAAGAGCTGTACAGTTCCCGCAATCAAGAAATAGATACAAAAACCTTTTCAACACAATACACTCCTAACAGCTGCATGGTGCAAGAGCACCTGGACAAGGCGAGTGTAATTACACTATTGTGGATCAGTCATGCGTAGATTAGGTACCACGTTCGGTTACACTGTGCCAAAACGGAGCAGCTGCTGCGCTTTTAAATCCAAACAACAAACAAAATCTTGACAAAGAGCTGATTGGGGAATAATGAATGTTTTAGAGAGGTTTGTAAAATTCTCTCTTTAGCAACTGTTCCAACAGCAAGTCGGACCTTTTCAAGTTCATAAGAGACACCAATAACGCAAATCGTGTTTCTGTAGTTACCTTTTAAATATGGTATATATTGGGACAATAACAGGTCATTCCCTGTATGGCAAATAATGAAAGTATGATGAGTGAAATCGGGTTATTCAGAGAAATAAAAATGGATAATATGTTAACGTGATTGTTTTTTCTTTACATAGACCTTCGTTTGACTTCTATGGAAGGAGTCTCCAGTGTCAGGGTTTTGTAACAGGAGGGAACCTAAAGTTTCAGAATAGAGGACTTGCCTTTTTTGGGTTTGGTCTGATTAGCTGGGAGTGACTGATGATGGCTGTCAGTGACAATAAGAGCTGACTTGTTTTGTAGCCGTTACACGACATTTAAAGGAAACTAAAAATGGATCAAAACGGTCAGCTTTTTACTAAATAAAAATTGTAATTGTTGGCATATTGCCGTGGTGTAAGAGGAGTAAATCACTTCAGGGTGTGTTATTATTGAGAAATAATAAATGTCAGGGGAGTAGTGTTCGTTTGAACTTAATCGGCCCCTGTACTGGTTCTTATCGATTCTCAGTTTTGGTTACAAAATGTAAAAAAAAAAAAAAAAAAATGTAACAAAAACTGAACACTCCTATTGTTGAGGCGTTCACCATGCATGTGCTAGCTTAGGGGTCCCCAACCTTTTTTGCGCCAGGGACCAGTGTAACGTCAGAATATTTTACACGGACCGGGGGGGGGTTTGCGATGTAAACGGGCGGACCGAGGGGCGCAAAGTGTTGCGATGGAACCGCTTTGTTCTCTGAGTCACGTGCAGTGGTGCGACCAGAGTGGAGTTTTTCAAAATAAGAGACCCAGGAAACTAACTAAACAAAAAATTTAATTAACTAAACTAAAAATTTCAGAAAGATTATTATTGTTTCGCGACCTGGTACCAAAAAACCCACGGACCAGTACCAGTCCGCGGCCCGGTGGTTGGGGACCACTATGCTAGCTTATATCCAAACAAATGGGCACACTGTTGCGTTTATGTAGTCACGTAGATGGATCCTGGGAGGTAGCTGCATAGGTTGTTGTAGACATGTGGCCTTTGTTTGCAATAATAAATGGTTAGCACCTTTAGGAAGCCATAAGCAAAACCGAAAAATTCTCTTTCTTTCTTTCTTTCTTCCATCCACCCATCCATCCATCCATCCATCCATCCATCCACCCACCCACCCACCCATCCACCCACCCGTGTTGGATTCAGTAATTATTTGAAATCGAGTTTCCGTTCCTAATTCTGTAGGAGAGTGATGCTTCTGATAACATGCCTTTGCCAACCAACGTTTCTTTAGTGGCATCATGAAAACATATTTACCAAGTTTAACCTACTAGCTTTTCCTTCAAATGGTGGAAACGTGATATCTGCAAACCTGGATGCCAGATCGGACTCTGAGAATCGCTCAGCTTGATCACTCTAGCCATTAAGAGAACTTGTGATGCTTATTAAATCACAGCAATTCATTTTAGTATTGCGTTAATATCAGCTTTGTATGAGTTGCAAATATAAGCAGAAGGCTGATGCTAAAATGGTTGCTCTATTAGTCATGCGTTATAGCCACTGATCATGTGCTAGAGGGTCCTCAGTCTTTTACTCTGAAAGATCCACTACTTCACTGTCCTGGTCTTCACTTTGAGTTCCACTGAGTCTCACACCCCTGATCTAACACACGGGGAACTGGGTAATGAGCGGCTGAGCACAGCTTAGTGCGACAGCGCAGAAAAGTCACACGGCGCAGCTGTGGAGCTGAGGAGTGCGACTTTTATTTATAGAAACCTGAAAAGAGGAGGTTTCGTTTCCATTTTGCTTTTTTTTCATACTGATCAGATAAATGTTGTTGTTTCGATCTGAACCAAAAAAACCCCCCTCAGGCTAGTTAATATTTCACTCTCGTCTTATTTCATTTGGTATTTTCTTCCTTGTTTCTTCAGTGTTAAATGTTGTCCATGTTCAAGTGAAACACAGCCGTGTTGGACAGTGTGGATTGTTAGCACGCAAGCATTAAACCATTAAAAATCTGTTATTTATAATAAAAAAAAAACAAACTTGAAGTGGACTCAGAGAGCACAGACCTCCGCCGAGATCAACAGACGACTCTTCTGTGACGTGCAAATCAGCAACCACTTTATATGTCTGGATATGTTTCCAATGGAGTCATCGTATTTCTGCATTGGCTATATTTTTATCACTATTGAGCTTTACTAGCATCGACTGGATTTTAAGATATAAAAGTGAAACTAATTTGGTGGATCCTTCCTGTGACTTGGATCCACTCCAAATGTAGCAGGCTCTTCCGTGACCCATGCTACAGCTATCCACCAAGTGTGATGGAAATCGGTTGATTGGGTTTTGCACAGTCCTGCTTACAGCCAGACAGACAAGCAAACTGCGTGTGTGTGTGCATGATATATATATTATAAAACACATGCACAGCCTCCCTCTAGCATTTCAATGTTGCAGTGTGTGTGTGTGTGTGTGTGTGTGTGTGTGTGTGTGTGTGTGTGTGTGTGTGTGTGTGTATTTTTTCCATGAGTCTGGGAAATACAAATATTCTTAAAATAAAACAAATCATAGAAATTGGTTTTGATTTCTTACAACGGATTTTGGACACGGTGCAGTAAATCAGTATTACAGCCTGCTGAGATGTTTTAGTCTTGAGGACAGATCTCAAATCATCTCGAAGTGGATTATGAGTTTGATAATGGTGTGTGTGCGTGTGTGCGCACTCCCAGTGGAAATGTGAGGTAGTAAGTGCTTTTTCTGTCTGTGTAAATTTGATTTGAAAGTGCTCTAATGCAGGATAATGGCTTCTCAGGTTTGATTTTCAGAGCAGTATGCGAGGTCCACACACCACTGCCATTGGCACTTTAAGAGGGGTGTGTGTTTGGGGGGGTGGGATGCGAGGGACCGGCTTTGATATCGTTTTTCCAGCCCCATCTCTTTTGAGGTCATCGTCTCTGAAGAGCCAGTCTCACTCATTAATTTTTCAGCACTCTGCACTGCTTTGTGGCACAGCAGCTGCGTTGCCATGTTACTCGATGCCCACTAGCATTATCGTCTGAGAGGTAATCTGAAGGGGGAGGGAGCAATCAGAGTGTGTTTGGGTTCAAAGCTTTGAATCAGACTGAACACATTTAGCCTCGCGCAATTGGGTGTCTGTGACCTGCAGCTAAATGTGCAGTGCATTGTGGGGGATCAAAGTCTAGGATACAGGAATCGTACAACACTGCCTTTGTTGTCCTGAGACCTTTCCAGAAAATTCTCCAACTATGTTTAACTGGTCTTTACTTGCGTAGTTTTAATGCAGCAGTCCTATGTTTGCTGGCAGTTTGTGAAGTGAAATGTACATTATATGGCCAAAAGTATGTGGACACCTGGCCATCACACCCATACGTGATTCATCCCCAAACTGTTGTCACAAATCTGGAAGCACAAAATTGTACAAGATATCTTTGGTATACTGTCGAATGACTGATTCCCTTCACTGGAACCAAGAAGCCCACATCTGATCCAGCATGGTTCATTTAGATACTCGATTCTGATTGGTCAGTTATGACACTCCACGGTCGGTTATTTCTGTACTACATGACCAATATAGATAACATAAGTGATTAATATTTCTAAACAATCTTAATGGTCCAAATGTTGAAACTGGAGACTCCTTGCAAAATAATTGCTAGAATAAACACCTCCTCACAGAAAATGTAAGAAATCCATTAGGCGTTGTGCACTCATGGTGTATTAGTAGAAATAAACACAAGGATACTGATTTGATTTTTTTTTCTTTTTTTTTTTTCCTTTAACATGCAAACAGCAAAGCCAGCTGAAGGTACACAGCCGCCTGCAGCGTCCCCGTTCAATGAGATCAGTCGTGTAATTTCAGTAAGCATCTGCTTTAGTCTTCTACTTTATAGAGCTCAAATTGCTGGAATCGACATTAGTCACCAACTGACCCGTGTCCTGCAATTATCCTACTGTATTATTGTAGGAGAGAGAGAAAGTATGTGTGCGTGTGTAATGTCGATGTCTAGTCTGCTCGCCGTAGTCCTTTTGGCAGCAAGAGTCTTGATTATTATTCATAATCTTGTTCAGACAGCAAGCACACAATTTTAACATCACACAGTCCACAGTGGCTGAATTTCAAATGAACTGAGCAATACCACCCACTCTTGCTAAGTGACTCAGAAGTTAAAGGTCACCAGGCTAATGGGGTGAAGTGTCAAGCTAGGTAGGTGCTACTACTCTTTTGTGCTCCCAGAACATTCGACAGTTAGGACACTGTAGTAAAGTGTGCCTTTACATGGTTAGTCTTGGAAGGTTAACATTAATGAGCTAGTTCAGTATAATGTATCAGACATCAGCCCCGACTTCCAGGGGACAATGCAGCATGGATTATGAATTCCAAGCTTTGCTGACCTTGTTATCTTTGCTAGCAGCTGTTGTGAGGTTAAATTCTGCATTTTATAATGCTACACCTGCCTACACGTGCAGGAGGCAAGCTATTATTTGAGTGATCTGCAAATGAACAGGAGACGATTTGCTTCCTGTGTATACCGACCCACTCATGCCTAGTGTACGTGAATGGTCATGTGATGATGCCATTTATTTGTTTGTTTGTTTGTTTATTTATTTAAAGGGATGCTAGTTAATAGACAGTGAACATTTCTGATACAGCGCTGAAATGCTCATCTGGACGATTGTTTTCCACAACTACAACATATTAATATGGACGTAGCTTAAGGTTCCCAAACCCAAGTTGGACTGAAAGAACTTGAGCATCCTGTAATGTACATCACTGAGGATAAATTACCATCACGGAGACAGCGGTTACATAACAGAACATCATTATCATCCTGACAGACAGGGCTCTGAAAACTCTTTCAAAGTCCATTTTTATCTGTCTTTTTTTCTTTCTTGTTGATTGAATTGCAAACCAAATTGGTGCAAAAAAGGAATTTTTGTTGGTCAAGGGCTTGCGGTGTCCACAAAACCAAGATTCAAAGATTCTTGTCTACTACTGATTCATTTCCATAGAGAAATGGTTCTGCAAGCAAGGACTGTAGTTTTGCTCCATGGTCGTAGAGGGTGAAGAAAGAAGGTAAACAAAAAAAATGACGATTACTGCACATTTCAACCTCTAGTATTCAGCTCCAAGACATCTCCACAACGGCAGGTCTTCTGTTGGAGGGACAACTGGTGATCCAGCAGCAGGGTCATGGCCACCAAAGGCTCATTGATGTGCGTTGTGCGTGACGCCTAACCCTTTGGGTTCAGTCCCACTAGAGCTGGGTTCAAAAAATCGATTCCCCCATCAATATCGATTTTGGCTTGAAAAATACGATATCGATTCAAAAATTCGCGGATTGATCTTTTCCTGTATGCACTACTTTATTCTCGCGACCGCGCAAGGACAGCTATAACAACGTGAGACCGGCGAAACCGAAACCATGGGTGAAGTCGCTCCGCTGAAGTCACCGTCTGGCCTAAAGGCCCATGTCTGGCAACACTTCGGATTTAAAACTTACGAGGATCGAAAGGAACTGGATAAAACAAAAGCAATCTGCAAACTGAGCCATATCGTTGCGTACCTGGGGAAGAGATGGTTGAAGGATGCACTAGGGAAAGAAGGCAAGCCGGTGGAGGCAGTGTGATGCACTGGAAATGTTCTACTGGGAAACTTGGGTCCTGGTGTTCATGTGGTTGTTACTTTGACACACTTTGAACCACCTACCTAATGTTGCTGGAGACCAAGTACTCCCCTTCATGGCAGTGTGGTTCCCTAATGGCAAAGGCCTCTTTCAGCAGGATCATGCTCCCTACCACACTGTCATGTCATGTTCAAACCATTCCTGATTTTTGCGAACAGTTCAAGGTGTTGACTTGGCCTCCAAATTCTCCAGGCTGTCAATCTAAATGAACATCCATATCCGTTGGATGTCCTGGGGGGGGGGGGGGGCGTCCAATCCGTCGAGGCCCCACTTTA
>JAQLOM010181416.1:0-10578 GCA_030068315.1 Chrysichthys thysi | reverse complement strand
TTATTAATTTTCCAAAGCCACAGGGGCCACATCTTAAGGATGAAAGAGCCGTGTGAGGCTCCAGAGCCGCGGGTTGCTGACCCCTGACCTAGAGTATCTAAAGGAGGCGCGGCGTCTCAACCCACGCCAAGCCCGATGGGCCTTGTTCTTTACCCGATTTAACGACACCCTGTCATAGCGCCCAGGATCCAAGAATGGGAAGCCCGACGCACTGTCCCGGCTTCATTCGGAGGAAGAAGACGACCGGACGGAGCCGGCTACCATCCTTCAACCTCACTGCATTGTGGGCCAAGTTTGGTAGAAACTCCTAACCGAGATTCAGCAGGCCCTTCAGACCGAACCCCCTCTGGGAAACACTCCCCCAAATGTGACCTACATCCCTGGGCCCCTCCGTTCCCAGGTCCTACATTGGGGACATGATCAGCACTTGGTGGGGCATCTGGGGTGACACTGAACTCTGGAGTTAATACAGAAGAAATTTTGGTGGCCCAATATCCAAGAGAACGTCACTTCTTATGTCCGCACATGCCCCATTTGCACTGCCCAGAAACCCGAGACATCCATGGTCCCACCTGTCCCTGGACTTCATCTCTGGCCTCCCTCAAGTAAACAATAAGTTCATCATCATGGTAGTAGTGGACCGTTTTTCTAAAGCTGCCCAATTCATCGCTCTCGCAGCCTACCCCACCCCCCAGCAAACTGCGGACCTGATCCTCAGGGACGTGGCTCGGTATTATGGTACCCCCACTGACATCTTGTCTGACTGTGGCCAAAGTTTATTGCCCGATACTGTCGAGAACTCTGGAGACAACTGGGAGTGGGTATAAGCCTTATGTCCGGCTATCACCCCCAGACCAATGGCCAAACCGAGCGGATCAACCAGGAACTTGTTAAGTACCTCAGGTGCTACTGCTCCCGCCGCCCGACCACATGGGCCTCTCAACATTTTCTCGCAGAATTAGCCCACAACCAGCTCCACAGCTCTGCCATGGGGATGTCTCCATTCGAGGTTACCACAGGGGTAGCTCCCTCCTGGTTCTCCGACGATTCCCCTTCGGGTCCTATAAGCTCAGTGAATGCTGCTGTCCATCACTTATGTCAGGTCTGGACCCAAGCCCGAAACACACTCCTACGAACCTGCGAGGCAGACAAATGAAGGGCTGACCGCCGTCGGCACCACCCCATCGTCTTCCACCCCGGAGATCTGGTTTAGGTATCATCCAGGGGGCTCCCCGGCACCTCTGAACATTTGAAGCTGGGCAACCGGTTTGTGGGACCATTCAGGGTGGTACGGCGCATCAATCCAGTCTCATGCCAACTGTCCATTCCCCGCTCTCTTCGTTGCAGTCTGGTTTTCCATGTCTCAGTGATCCGTAAGGCCTATTCCTCGCCACTCCAGACCCCGGGACCTCCGCCTTCGCGGGACATGGGCGGCTCCACAACCTACACGGTCAACAAACTGCTGGATGTTCGCCGACGCAGCCGAGGTTTAGAGTTCTTGGTGTACTGGGCAAGTTACAGGCCGGAGGAACGCTCCTGGGTCCCACGCCGTGACATCCTGGATCCGTCTCTCATCCAGGAGTCCTATGACTCACGGCCTGACGTGGCTGGGCCGTCAGGAGACGGCCCTTCGAGGGGGGATTCTGTCACGGTCAGCGGCGCAGTGACCCCATCATAGAAGCACCGGAAGTTAACCCCAGGCGAGTGTACCACAACTGGGTCACCGGATATAAACACTGAGAACTCAGTAGACTCTTTGCTGGTTCATGAATTGTCTTCCGTGTTCATGCTACTGGCTCCCTGGCACATGTTTGTTTAATCTATTTGTTCCTACCCTCTTCGCGCTTACGCCCCGTTTGATTTTCCATTGTTTTGTTTCAGTCCTTTCTTTCTGTGGTTTCGTGTCGTCCTTTATTCCCCAGCGTTTTCTCCCCAGATTACTCCTTAGGCCCCTTTGTCTTCCGTAGCTTTGCCATTCATGTATTCGCCTTCATGCTCACTCCCCGGTTTCTCCCCCTATGGTTTTTCTGTCGTGCCTGTGTCTCCCATGTTTCTCCCTACGCCTACGCTTCCCGCTGGACTTCTCTACTTCCACGGAGCTCTACTACGCGGCCCTCACTCTACACCTGGACCTCCCCGCATCTCTGCACGCCCCTGCCTTCCGCAGGACCCTCTCTACTATTACGGATATGTGCCTCACTGCTCACGCTCCCCACTCGGGCCTATCTCCTCCGGCGCTGCATACTACCTCGTCAACTTCAGGTACTGTTCTTTCCTTTCGGCTTGCTCGGCTGCTCAATCATGGTTTCACCACCCTCTCTTAGCCTTAGCGCTACAGTTGTTTAAAGAAGGAACATGTGTTCAGATAGCTCAAGTCACTGTGTAATCACTGTATCATATGGAAAATACAAAGACCTATGTAATTTCAGTAAAGCTGCTGCCAATGCATAATGTTTTGGTTCTATGTTGATACTAATCCTAAACAACTACAAACAATTCGTCCTCACCACCACTGCTTGTACCTGCCTGTCTATGCATGAAAATATCCATATGGGCATGATGGTATAACTACTATGATAATAGATTATAATAATTTGCTATGATTGCCAAAATACATATAAAATTTCATTATTAATGAAAAAGCTTTTTCTGAGCTTCATGATATTACTACACATTATTATAAAGACACTAACTACACACCATTATCACACGGCAGAAATATTTAAAGACCGGCACTGTAACCATGGTGACAAGGGTTCTGACTGGTGTCCTTTTCTGTCTATGTGAAGCAATCTGGCTGTGCATTCATCATTAGTCATCATTAGTGGGAAAAACTGAGCTGTGTACATATGCAAATAATTATTACATATTACAGTCAGCTCTTGAGAGTTCGTGAGTTTTGTGCAGAGACCTTTCTTCCACACACAGTTTAACCTGGACAATCTGTACCTTTGAGCTGACAGAAATCTTAGAGTGACATGTGACATGTATGAAATCCAATCATCCAGAAGTACCCAAATGTATTGTAGAATGCTAAGCAGAGTTAGTGTAACCCAGTGATAAAAGGTAAAATTACAATTTGTCTGCATTTCACTTTATTAATGAAATAAAGTAGCTTTAAATAAGGAATAAATAAAGCATGTTACCACTGTGCTGTGTCCTTACGATATAAAGAACAAATCTGTTATTAAAATTCAATTTTATCTAAAAAATAAAAATTAACATTTTTTTTATTCAAAATACACAAGAGCTTCAGTCTTAAATATGTGTACATGTAGAATCTGTATGTTCAGTCTGAGCTCAGTAAGAATTGATCATTATTAAGGTTTTTGAGAAACACTAAATATACTAAATATTTAATTAGCCACACTCCCTATTTCACTGCCCATTTCACTCTGTTTCATCTACAGTTTTGCAGTCATTTTCTGTTTTTTTGTGTAGACCTTCATCGAATGTGAGGGGTAAGCACATTGCTTTTAGCTTCTTATACCATGTGTAAACTGCAATTTTTAGTCTTGCACGCTGGTTTCATACATTACACACAAAAAGTTATCTGCCCTAAATGAAATTTAACAGCATCACAAACAATGTACTCGAAGTGTGCATCAGAAACAGGCTCACACATTTCACTGGCACTGTACAAAACTTTATAACATAAAAAGTTTATAACGTTTAGATAAAATAATATAGGCCTACACATCTTATGGGAGAAATATGGTGACATGATGGTGTAATCTAGGACTTGAACCAAAATTAATGCTGGATAACAGGTTTAAGAATGAACTAAATTAAAGTCTCATTTAGAATCAGATTTAGCACAGATGGTAAATAATAGCATTGGCATCATTTTTGCCCTGCAGATTGACTTCGGTCACGCCATCAGTTCTCATTAGAGCTACATATCATGCAGAGGCAGCCACTCATAAGTAATTTAGTTTGGACTGAAAATGTATTTCACTGACAAATTTTGATATGAGCCATCAAGCAAAAATGTCTCGATGTACCAGGTGATTTGCTCTCTGATTCCTGTTGTAAGGCTCTTGTAAGAAAAAAAAATGGCTTTATTATCTCCCAGACAAAGAAAAGTGTGACTTCCTTCAGTGCAAAGATAATATCTTTTGTCATTCTGGAGGCAGCATATCTATAACAAAGACAGGAGATGAAGATTTGTAGATATGTTGGAAAACAGCTGAAAGTGGTGATGCTCAATTTTTATGTGACTTATTTTTTGGAAGTTTAATTTTGGATTTAAAGTTTTATAAATAGTGGTGATTTGAGTTAGATTAGCCTTCCTTTTAGCTCAAACAAGTCTGGCCATTCTCCTCTGACCTCTTATCAAGAAGGAGTTCTGCTGTTCACTGGATTAGTATTATTTTCTTTTTCTTTTTTTTCTTTTTTTACAGTTCTCTGTCTAAAATCACAAGAGAACAGAAGTTCAGAAATACTCACACCAGCCCATCTAACACCAACAACCATGCCACGATCAAAGACACTGAGATCACATTTTTCCCACTCTGATGTTGATGTGAGCATTAGCTGAAGCACTTGACCTGTATCTGCATGACTATATGCATTAGGTTACCATTACATGATTGAGTGATTGGATAATTTCATGAATGTGCAGAAATACACGTTTTCATATGTGTCATTTCATAAGTTCATAAGACACTGGTGACGTCCTCCTTTCCTTGTAATACTCTTTTGGAAGTTTTTGCTTCTCACTGCCCTGTCTATGACATGTTAATTATTTCATGTCTTCTGCTTATCTTTTTACCTTCAGCTTTGAGAAAGTAAAGACCACATGAAGCTTTAAGCACACTAATAATGTATTTATGTAACTGTCAGGAAAAATAGAGGCTGGAGGCAGATG
The DNA here is from genome assembly GCA_030068315.1 of Chrysichthys thysi. Taxonomy (NCBI): domain Eukaryota; kingdom Metazoa; phylum Chordata; class Actinopteri; order Siluriformes; family Claroteidae; genus Chrysichthys; species Chrysichthys thysi. The sequence goes on along the minus strand of JAQLOM010181416.1, from coordinate 5,708 downwards.
TAAATGCTGAGTTTGTACTGAAGCCCAAACAACTGCACAACACAATAACCATGAAAATTAATCCAGGCATAAACCTGAGCAAAACGACACAGAATAAACTTGAAGACCTGGGCCACCAATCAACGCGACACAAAGAAACATACACAAGTAAGGTATTTGTTTATGTGCTAATCAACAGACAAATTTAAACCAGTATGTGATTGACCATGGAAGCCATGTCCACTGATTGTGGGAAATGCAGGCCTAATCTTAAACCCTGAAACGGGGCTTGGAGTTGTGGTCCCACACCCACCTGACAGTAAGCATTTGCACATGGTTCTTGTAAAAATCTGTAAAAATCACAAAAGCATGGACCCTTATTTGACAAGTTTATATTCTGCAGACACATTGTTTTAAATGAAAGAATTCCTGGAGTGGTGGGGTTAGGAATGGAATAGTGCATAAAAGCATGGCAAGATCCTGAAGAGGCTTTCATTTTTAATTTACAGTCAAAAGATGTTTTCCTTAGTTTGCACTTACTGCGCACACACATGCAGTTAGATGCACAGAAGCTTGGGAGAATTCAGGGGTGGTTTCAGTTCTTTAATGAAAAACAACTCAGCAGATGTACAGAATCATCAGGCAGGAATCAGAACAGTAAACAGGCTTGGGTCAATTGATCATGAAATGGACCGAAACATGCTAGGAAGGGAATTAGAAAACCAAGAAACAAAGCATAGTCACAACAGAACTCAAGGTTGCCAGTTGTGGCAGAACACACGCATAGGCAAGAGTCAGGCATAAAAAACAGAAACAAGATTTATTTAAACTAGCAGGGAAAGTTCAAAAGCATGTGCCAGAATCCAAACAGGTAAAAAGGGTCAAGAATACAACAGACATGGAATCCCAAGGCAAGTCAAAATCCAAAACAGCCCTGGAAGAAAAAACATACAAATGGATTAGCAATAGTAGACTCAGTGGAACTAAACTAATACTTTGCCAGGTAGCAAACCAACTGAAAATCCTTTTTGAAGAGTCTATGAGAGAACATGATCTGATTAGTATGCAGGTGCGCCAGGGAAATGAAGGTATAGGCATAGCAGGTGTGACAATAGCAGCTAAACTTTGTACATTTCTTAAGATTTCCCTACATGGCATTATAATTCACAATAAATTGAATGTTAACATGAATATTAGAAAAATCTTTTTTTTCCACACAAGGTATCTGCAAATAAGCTGATGCGAATTTGACTATTAATAAGCAACAAACTTTACTGAACCGTGGATGAGCATTTACTTTTTATAGAATCATTTTTGTCATTAGCATGCCAAGACACAATATCGGTTACACTGGAAAGATGATATCTTAACATTTAACAATATCTTAACATATATTTGAGGGCGGCATAGTGGCTGAGTGGTTAGCACTGTTACCTCACCGCGAGAATGTCCTGGGTTCAAGCCCCTGGTTCGGCACAGGTGCCTTTCTGTGTGGAGTTTGCATGTTCTCCCTGTGTTCGTGTGGGTTTCCTTCCACAGTCCAAAGACATGCACAGGGGGGATTAGGCTAATTGGCCTGTAGGTGTGAATGTGAGTGTGAATGGTTGTCTGTCTCTGTGTGTCGCCCTGCGGTGGATGGGCAACCCGCCCAGGGTGTGTCCCGCCTCTCGCCAGATGTTAGCTGGGATTGGCACCAGCTTCCCCCCCACGACCCTGAACAGGATTAAGCGGCAGAAGACAGGTAAGACAAATAAGGTTTATATTTGATGTGCTGCCCTTATCTGGCTTGCAAAGTCTCCACCTAGTGGTGGGTATTAGCCAAGCTAGGTAATTTAAATTTCAGTTTAACCTCCTGTTGTTAAAAGCAGTTCAGGTTTATGGTGTTGAAGCTATAGAGGGGCAGGTTATGTTCATGGTGAAACTAACAGCCATTCTCCCCCTCAGAACAAAGGAAATATATGCCTTTTACAGCATTTCCATGTGGGTGGCAACAAATAAACCACTTGAAACCACAAATCATTGTCTCTCAAAGAAGGACTGTTTACCAATCTGCCAAATTGGGCAAGAACATTCAGGGAGAGCAGAATATTTGACATATAATAAACTCACAACAAGAAATATCAGATGAGTTTTTCTTCATTCAAGATATCTTCACTTCTCAAAATATTTTTTTTTGCCATGTACAACCAATGCAATTTCCCGATATTCTATTCCCATGCTTGTGTTTCTCAACAGAACATTCTTTTATTCGAAGAAAGATTCATTAATTTTATTTTACGACATTCTTATCTTTCAAGCAACCAATCTACTTTTATTTCCCCCTGACATGGTACTGGAATACTAAGCTCTAGCCATTTTGTGCCAAACATGTAGTTTCACTTATAGATAGGGATAAGTGTAGGTACTAGTCCTGTCTAAGAAACTGAGTAAAAACATTACTCAGTAGGGATCATATTTTGATCCAGAGTCATCTTTGTGTCATGACATGATCTGTGACCATCTGCGTGAATGCATTCATGTTCAACATGGTGAAAAAAAAACTGACAGTGAGCTTTGTACTTGTTATACTGATAGCTTTTTTTCCTCCCTCAAGCACTGGAAACAACAGTGGATCACCATGGAAACAAGCCCTTGGTGGCTCTAAGCAACGTATGGTTCTGTTTCTGCAAGGTGAGGGAAGAGTGGAGGAAGGGTGGAGAGCAAAAGGACATTCTGCATTAATGTCAGTGAAACTCCTAAAGTTAGAAAAGCCTTGTTTCAGTCAGTTTTATCAGTTGAAAAACAGTAGACGAGATCCATCAGCTCTCAGAAAGAAAAGGGGTCTTAAATGTAAACCTGTAACATATACATTTAACTTTCTTCGTCCTTACTGGGTCATCAGGAAAGCCACGAAGCACCAAGAAGCTGGCCACATTTTAAATTTAATTAATAGATACATGAAATAGCATTAATTTATCTTTATTTAGTCATAATAATGACAGCCAGATCTATCAAATATCTTTACAATGAAAAACCTGAAGTGAAAATAAATAATATTGGTGTCTTGTGATATTGCAGAGGACTACCTTCCGTGTAAAAAGATATCATGATATCATGCAAAATTAATCATACCTTTAGTCATCTACGTAGATTTATTACAGAAATGGCACACAGGCTTTCTGCTTTTTTGAAAGATGCTGTTATTCTGTATGTATGTATATGTATGTATATATATATATATAAACAATAATCAGTTAAACATTAAACATCTTGCCTTTGTATTGTATTTAGTTGAATATAGGTAAAAAGGATTAGCCAATACAATTAACAAATTGCTTTTTTAAACAGCATAACATTTATGTTTTATAACACTAATTTACTCCAGCAGACTCTTCTCTTTGTTGATGAGGACTGGACATAAGAAAGTATGTCTCACTTAATTACTCAGCTTTGTTAATGGTGGCGTGGCAGGAAGATTTATGTCTCAAGGTGCTCTCATACCCATGTTATCTTCTGACTATTATGCTGGCATAGGTTGGCCCAGAGTCCCCACTTCCAGTCTCTCAAATGTAAACCCTTTTAATCCACTTATTGCTCTTATTATATCTAATAATCTGTACTCTCTGTCAAGATGTGTGTGGATTCACACTGATGATTGTACCAGATTCTGACACTTAACACTGCTGCAGCCCTGTCTCTAGCTTGCCATCTAAACCTGCCTGATTCATCCAGATGTTCTTTTCCTGCTTTCACAATCTGAATATTTACACCAATTTTTGGCACTTCCCAACAACTGCTTATGCCTAAAAATCACATTTTGCTTCAGTGGAAAATCTCACCTGGATATTGTAGACCTGAACCTTCTATGAACTGCTGTTGTTATCAAATATTTTGTGCTTATTCCAGGATTGTTTTTTAGAAAAAATGCTCATATTGACTGTCTTAGAATAAATTGTACTGTTTTATTGTAATGTACATACTCTCACTTTAATCCAGTTTCACTAAAAAGAGGGGGTGACAGGGTGGTGTAGTTGTTAGCAAGAAGGTTCTGGGTTTGAGCCCCGTGGCTGCATGAGTTTCCTCTGGGTACTCCGGTTTCCTCCCACAGTCCAAAGACATGCAGATTAAGTGGATTTGCTAACCTAAATTGAGCATAAGCATGCATGTGTGCTTGTGTGTGTGTGTGTGTGTGTGTGTGTGTGTGTGTGTGTGTGTGTGTGTGTGTGTGATCCCGAGCCCCAGGTTAGGGGAGGGTTGGATATGGGGCTAGAGACCACACCCTGCAAAATGCACTCAGCTACAGAAATGTCAACTGATCACCAAGGGGACTGCTTGACACCCTACGTGCTGATGATGGCATAGGAGGGCTATGGATGGATAGACCTAGAAGAGGATGGGCCCCATATCATTTCAGGTTTTTCTTTGCCTCTGGGATTTTGAGATTTCAGGGACTTTTCAGACCTTGTCAATGGAAAAATATACTTCATTCTGTGAGGTAAAAATGACTTAAATTATTACATTAAATCTTTATACTTAAAAGAAAAAAAATACTACAACATGCAGTAAATAGTAATAAGCTAAACAAACTCAGTATTTGGTCTGGTGACCTTTGCTCCAGGTTCTCCTGGTTTTATAAGGAGATTAGCATCTTGGAGAATTTGTCGCAGTTCTACTAGAGACTTTGACTGTTGCACTTGCTTATTTTACAGGAGCCTTCATAATGTTTCATGATGTTCTTTATTGCCATTCACAATATTTCAAATACAATGTTTTTTGTACTGGACAAAATATTTGGACATGTTTTTGTGCTGACTCAGTAATGCATAGTTCATAAAAATAAATATCTATAATAAAATTTGTACTAAACAAATAGGGTGCCTGAAACTTTTGCACAACATTTTATATATCCTCCTGAGACTCCAATGTCCTCCAGAGAGGACATCACATTTCCCCCCAAACTACATTGTGTGTACTTCCTTGTAAAATCCCCATATGAGGACCATTGGGTTTTACTCTTTTGCACAAACTTCTTCCTGTTTGGAGACAATGATCAAGTTGAATAGTTATGAAAAAAGAGAAGCAGTGAGGAGAAAGGACAAGGCACACACCATTAAACTTTGTGTCTCAGGAAGACCTCTCAAAAGTAAATAGACACCATAATCTTTGAAAAATTAATTTCAAGAAACTTTCTTCTCACTATTCTGCCATAGAAGAAACTTTAATGGGGATACCTCCCAAAAGTACTCTGACTCACTTGGAGTTCTTCTGCAACATCAGTGGCCTTACAACAGGGATTTTTTTCAACAATCCTCTAGACAGTCTGAAGACACCTGTCAGAGAGCCCAGGCTGACTTGAGCAGGATGCTATTGATGTTCCTTTACTTTTGAATTGTAAAATCACTCTGTTGACTGTGGCATAAGGAATCCCAAGGTTTTGTGCAATCATACACTGGCTACGTCCACCCTCAGACTGACCCACAATATGCCCTCTTTAAAAAGAAGACAACAATTGATATACTGCAATCTGAAATGAAAAATAATAATATATTAACAAGTTTGAAGCACCAGGTGGTGTCCACATAGATATAGCATAATTTGGAATGTCTATTTACTTTTTAGATGTGTGTATGTGTGTGCATGTGTGTGTATATACCGGTGTGTATATATATATATAAAATTCCATACTTTATTTAGAATAGAACATAGATGACATATCAAATGTTTAAACTGAGAAAATGTATCATTTAAAG
>JAQLOM010181408.1:0-10578 GCA_030068315.1 Chrysichthys thysi | reverse complement strand
AACTAATGAAAATAAAATAACTAAAAATTTCAGGAAGGTTATTATTGTTTCGCGGACCGGTACCAAAAGACCCACGGACCGGTACCGGTCCACCGCCCGGTGGTTGGGGATCCCTGGTATAGAGTATAGGCTATATATATATATATAGAATATAGCCCCTTGATGGTCAGCCCCCTGAAGGAACTGCACATTTGCACAAAAAAAAATTTCCATGTATTATTGTTTGCGAATAATCAAACTCCTGCAAATACATAAAATCTAGAAAAGACAAGGTGACTTTCAGGATTAAAATAGTGCCTATCCATTGTATCCTTGGTGGTCTGTGCCACCAATGTCATGTGTCCTTAAATTCACATGCGTTTGCATAATGTACAGGTTCCCACTTCAACCCCTTCCCTTACATCTCACAACAGGCCCTCAGGCTACTTTGTAGTCAGAATGTTGGTCCCTGGGTCACAATCAGTTGAAAACCCTGAGATAAAGCTTATGGTGTTCAAGGTATAGTGTACAGAGTATATGCTATGGGGTGTAGGGTATAGTATATGGGCTATAGGTTATTGTGTGTATGATATAGTGAATAGAGTGTAGAGTGTGCGGTATAGGATATAGTGTGTAGTGTATAGTGTGGAGTCTGTAGGGTATAGTGTATAGTGTATAGGGTAAACTACACTTTGTGGTAGTGTTTAAGATGTGCAGATTAATACATGTTCAGATGTAGTGATGTGCATTTTCACTCACTGTTGTTTTGAAGAGAGGTGAAGCGACATTTCAGCTGAGTCACAGCTTCCTGTATGTTGTGTACCTCAGTGAAGACTAATACACACACACACACACACACACACACACACACTTGAGAAAATATCTTAATATTACATTAATAGACTAGTTGTAAACTGCTTACAGTCTTGAGACTGAGTTTGTAGACTGTTCAAACTGTGTCTCAGTCCATGAATACTCTGAACAACCTCAGCACCTAACACACACACACACACACACACACACACAGACACACACACACACACACAGACAGAGTCATGTTACATAGGTCAGCATGATTTGTGCGTGTGTGTGTGGGTAGGGAGTCTTACCGTGGTTCTCCAGCTGCTGTATCCTGTTGATGAGTGCCTCAAAAGACTGACTCAAATTCTTCATGTCACTTTCTACAGCCGAGAACCTGCTGTCCATCTGCGTCTCTACACACACACACACACACACACACACACATACACACACACGCACACATGCACAGTAATGCAAGAGACTGTATTTATAAACACATGCCCGCACAGACACATGCACACGCACACACATACACATACACACAGTAATGCCAGAGACTGTACAGGAAGTCCCCGGGTTACGACGGACACAACTTACACCAAATCCGATCTTAAGAACGATTAAAATAATGACCCTAATTCAGACATACAACCGCTGACCCGATGTTACAACGAATACGGCATTGGTGCATGACGCAAACAGGTACTACTTATAATTCTTGTTCGGTGCAGCGTAGGAATTCAGTGTAAGCGTGCAACACCCTTAGGCCAGTATACGCTGAAGACTGCCTTTGTGTTATGCTGTTCTCACTTTAGCTTATCTTTTTGCCCTTTATTATGGCTCCCAAGCGTAAAGTTGATTCTTCTGATGGCAGTGAATCGAAAAAAAGGAAAGCCATCACAATGGAAGTGAAATTAGACATAGTGAAGCAGTCACAAAATGGAGAAATGCCAACAAACATCGGTTGCTCACTTGGACTTAGTCGGTCAATGGTTGCTACCATTATAAAGGATTCGGACCGTATCTTCGAACACGTGAAAGGAGATGTTACTATGAAATCAACCATCATTACTAAACAGCATGGTACTTTCATGGTTGAGATGGAAAGATTATTGTTGGTCTGGCTTGTAGACCAGAATGAGCGGTGTATTCCAGTGACCCTTATGGTGATTCACTGAAAAGTGAAAAGGGGGAAAGGAGTGAAAGTGAACAGTTTATGGCAAGTAAAGGCTGCTTTGCCCGTTTTAAAGTGCATGCTAATTTGCATAATCTTAAGGTGAAAGGTGAAGTTGCTAATGCTGATGAGGAAGCAGCTGAAATTTTTCCTAGTAGGTTGGCTGAAATAATTAGGGAGGGGGTTATGTAGCCGAAAAAGTGTTTAATGTGGACAAGACAGGCTTATTTAGGAAGTGTATGTGTAGTCATACATACATGTCAAAGGAGGAGAAGTTAGCACCAGGCCATAAAGACAGTAAGGAGAGGCTAACTTTACTTCTTGGAGGTAATGCTTAGTGGCAGCTTCAAGCTTAAGCCCTTGTTGGCTTATTTGGCTGAGAATCCAAGGGCACTCAAGGGTATTTTCAAGAGTCAACTCTCTGTCATTTGGAAATCAAATAAGAAGACTTGGGTTACGCTGCATATTTTTGAAGACTGGATCACTGACAACTTTGCGTCAGCAGTGGAACGATACTGTGCTTCCAAGGGTCTGCCCTTTGCTGTTTTGCTAGTGTTGGATAACGCCCCTGGACACCCTTCACAATTGAATGATTTGCATCCTAATGTGAAGGTAGTTTATCTACCTCCCAAAACTTCATCCATTTTGCAACGGATGGACCAGGGTGTAATTGCTTCCTTCAAGGCCTACTACTTCCGCAGAACAATTAACAATGCTTTCAAGGCAATTAAAAGGAACAAAGATTTGACTCTGAAGGACTTCTGGTAGTCCTACAACATCTATGAAGCTGTGAAGAACATTGCAAATGCTTGGGACGGGGTAAAGCAGACCAATATGAATGGTGCATGGAAGACACTGTGTTCGCAATTTGTTAATGGCTTTGAGGGGTTTGAGGACACACTTAAAAGTGTCACCTAAAAAGTTGTTGGAATAAGTAAGGAGCTAAAGTTGGATGTGGATGGTGATGATGTCAACATGCTGCTGGAATCCCATGAAGAGGAGTTATCCGAAGAGGACCTCATTCAGCTGGAGAAGCAGATGATCAAGGAGGAGGAAGAGGCACCAGTCCCACAGCCCAGGTTATTAAGAGTGAAAGGCTTGTCAAAAGGTTTGTCATTCATAGAGAGGGGGTTGGCATGTTTGGAGGCTGGGGACCCCAATATCGAAAGGCACACAATGATATTTAGAGGGGTCATGCATCAGCTCACTTTTTACAAGGAGACTTTGGAAGCGAAGAAGTGAAAAACTGTCCAGTCTAGCCTTGATCTTTATTTCAAGAAGCAATCTCCAGCACCATCTACAGTACCACTCCAGACACAGTGACCCGAGTACTTTCTCCTAACCCAGACTCCTCTGCATTTCCAGCTCCCTCATCCCAATAAGCCTGTCTCTACATCATTCAAAATATCCCAACCACAGGATTAAAGGTACAGCAATGAATTCTTCACTTGTTTTATTTTATAAATGTTTTAATAATAACAATAATACTGAAATTATTATTACAGTAATATTGTTATTATAGTTATTATTATTACATATAATGTATGTTTATTGTATCATCTGTATATTATGTATAGTGTAATGTTAATATTTGACTTACAATGAAATATGACTTACACCCGGCCTTAGGAATGGATCTCCAACGTAACTTGGGGACCTCCTGTATTTGTAAACATATGCGTGCACGGACACACCCACGCACGCACGCACACACACACACACACCTTTCCTCCAGAAGGCTGTGTGGTCTCTGGTGTTAAAGTCATCATGCTCATCATTATATGTTGCTGAAGTGTCCCTCATTATAGAGCTACACACACAAAAGCACACAGACACACACACACACACACACACACCGATCCAGCTAAACATTTTAACTTTAACGTTAATCACAATTTCTTAACTGAAACATTTGTGAAATAGCAACAGGTAGAAATTATAATAATAATAGTAACATTTTATTCAGGCAAGTGCAGTGAAAGTGCCATGAAACTCCTAGTTTACATATACCGGTATTTATATTTTATTTATTTTATTTTTTGTTACATCCTTAAAAATTGGACATTTTTTCACTTTCAGTGGTCCGAATTTGAAGGATTTTGCTGCTCAAAACTGTTAGAAGCTCCTTCAGAGAATTGCTGTACTGGAGACTCGAGTTCTTGCTGCACACTCAGATTATGATCCAAGGAAATATGGAGAGGACAACTTCTTCAAAATTCCTCAGCCAGTTCAGGGAGAGTCTATACTACTTATATGCACTACAAGCCAGGCAAAGGCTTGACCATAGATATCCATTAATGGCTAACTAATGAGGGCTCAGTGGTTAAGATGTTGGCCTATTAATCGGGAGGTCATGAGTTCAAATCCAACCACTGCCGAGCTACTTCCACTGGGCCCTTGAGCAAGGCCCTTAACCCTCAAATGCTCAGTTGTATAAATGAGATGGATGTACGTTTCTCTGGATAAGGGTATCTGCCAAATGACTGTAATGTAATAGCTCGAAAGAAAAAGTTGTTTACTTCTGGCACAATTAGAAGCCATGTTGGATAGCTCATAGATTCTTCTCATAGACAACCATTTGTATATTGTCAACTATATTGATGAAAAGAGATGTGTTAACACTGAAATTATGCTTAGCAAAAATGAAAATATGCGAAAAAGTATCACATCAGCACCAGTGGGCACTCTTAGGACTCTTATTCTTCCCATTAACGCTTGCACCTCATGTTTCCTTAATTCTTTGCCCAAATTCTGAATTGTTGTATGTCATATTATTTAAATTTCCCTGTTTTTGTAGCTAAATGTTATTGTTATTCACCATCATTGCCAAGCCATTTTTTCTTGTTTGTATTTTTGACCTTGCCACAGCGATAGTCCAGATAATCTTGTTTGGGTAATGTTTTTAACGTTTGCCTGTATTTGGACTTAACCAACCCAGTCTTTGTTCTGTTTAGCCTGCTCATGATGTCTTGGGGTTTGCTGGTTATTTTATTTCTTTCATTTGTAGTTTGCCAGTTCATTTATGGTTATCTTGTTTTCCTTGCTTTTAGCTTATTGCTACTTCTATGGAATTTTACACTAGGTGTTATTCTGGCACTTCTTTAGTTGGCACTAGAACTTTCTTGTCTTGGAGTCCTGCTCTTATTGTAGCTGACTTTTGCACTTGTTGTGCATCGCTCTGGATAAGAGCATCTGCTTAATGCCTGGAATGTAATGGACTTTTCCTTTGCCTTTGTCTGCAGTGTTTTGGACTTTGCCTGCCTGTAAAAAAAATTCTCCCTGCACTTACATCCTTAGCCCACCTGCATACCTGATAAATAGAGGATTTGTAATCTCTGAATGTGTCAAGCAGGAGAGTCGACGTCCAGTGAGCATGTTTTTTTATAGCATGTTTTTTTGCATGTTTGTAGCCTGGATGAAAGGAAGCAGCATTTGTTAAAGGAAATAGGTCTTTCTGATAGAGAAGCCTCTTTTTTTCCTTACAAATATAAGATCTAAATATAAATATAAGATCTTTATCCTCATTTCACATCAATGTCCAAATACTTATGGACATGACTGTACATCTTCCGTGTCGATGGAAATTGCCCACCTTTGTTTATTGCTCATGTTCTGGGTTTTTTTACACTTGGCTTTTCCTGCATTCACAAGTTTGGATTTTTGGGTAAGGGTTAGTGATTTCTTTAATTCTGCTTATCACATGACTTTATGCCTGTTTCTTGGCCACATTTCCAGAATCATGGTTTTGATTCATTTGCTGGTTTTCCTAGTAAACTATTAACCTAGCTAATACTTTTTATCATCTGAAAAACATACCTAAACAACCTCATGTGAGTCTGACCTGTTAACAGTCAGAACCAAATTCCCCAAGCTTCAAGATGTGCATAGACAGTAACCATTTTCAAAAACAGACTGAAAACATGTTTGTTCACCACGGCCTTTCAGATCTGTTAAGCTATTTTTCTCATGTTTGAAAATTTTATGAATATTTTTTTACTGAAATTGGTGCAGATTGTTACCATTTTAAAAACAAACTGATATTATATTTGTTCATTTCTGCCTTTTAGATCTAACAGCACTTAACAGTGAATAACCAGTAACTTTTAAACTCTATATAAACATAAAAACTATATATATGTATTTTCTATTCTTACATTTATTTAAAACACAGTGAATTGTCTCTGGTAGTGAAATGTGCTGTACAACAAACATGCCTTGCAGAGCTTAACAGTAATAATAATAATAATAATAATAATAATAATAATAATACAAATGTAGTTGTGTATAAAAACAAAACATAGGCAGTAAACAGTGTTTTTCACACAAACACACCACCTAGCTTTAAACCTTAAATCAAAATCTATATATTCACATTAAAATACCGAACACTTACCTCTACAAGAGAACCAGATAATCTGCCTCAGTATGTATGTGTGTGTGTGTGTGTGTGTGTGTGTGTGTGTGTGTGTGTGTGTGTGTGTGTGTGTGCACTTGTATTTGCACTTTGAGCTGTGTGTGTGTGTGTTTGTGTGTGTGTGTGTGTGTGTGTGTGTGTGTGTGTGTGTGTGTGTGTGCGCGCGCGCACAGCGTATTTACTCTGTTAAAACAGCAAAACAGTTGAAGCTGTGCAGAATGAAATCAGAACACTGAATCACCAGACCCTGAGCCTGAATTTGTAAAGTTCTAAATTAATTGTGTTAAAAAATTCAGGTAATAAAAAAAATTCAGGCAATAAAAAGAAGTGTTAAAATGTTCAAGCTGTCAGACATTCATGCTCGGGTGATTAGCATCAAACCTGGTGTGTATGTGCAGACAGGTTTCTGCAGAGGTCATAGTCCAAAGCATGTCTGAATTTGCCACCAAAAATCTTGCAATAATGGCTATAATTAAACAATTAACATTGAAAATTTATATGAGGTGTTAGAAATTCAAGTACATGAGATAAAATGTGTTCCCTCACCCTTCAGGGTAGTGGTACATCAGTGGTTAAGATGTTAGCCTGCTGCTTGGAAAGTTGTGAGTTCAAATCCCTCTGATGCTGGACCCTTGAGCAAGGTCCTTTACCCTCAAATGCTCAGCTTTCTAAATGAGATTCAAGTTGCTTGGGATAAGGGTGTTTTCGTCACTCACATTAGGTAGTTTTCCAGATCCTTTTAAATGTGTGTGGATGTTTGTCAACTTCTTAAGAAACCTCCCTTCGATAACACTGTTTTTCATCATTTAAGCCAATTTCTACTGTCTAGAGAAAGTTGTTTATTTTGAGATTGTTGAATTCCTACTTAATAATGATTTTGTTTTTAAGTTCTAGTCAGTATTTAGAGGTCTCCATAGTACACAGACAGCATTATTAAAGATATGCAGTCAATGACCTTAGGCTAATCACTGATGCAAACGAGGTATCAATTCTAGTCCAATTCGCTCAAAGTGCTGCTTTTGACACGGCTGATCATCACATTTTACTGCAGTATTTAGAAGTACTGGGCTTCTCTGGTATAGTCTTAAATGTTTAAAACATCTATAACCGTTAGAAGCTATCGGATTAAATTAGGTAATTACATACCATCCTCTGTCAGGACTTATCATGGAATCCTGCAGGACAGCATTCTCGGCCCACTGCTCTTCTCTCTAACTTTTGGTAAAATTATTAGAAACTTTGCTATAGACTTTCATTTCTGTGCTGATGACATCCCAACTCAATATATCAGTTGATGCAAGTACTGTAGATGCTACCGACATCCATTGTTACAACAGTGTTTACCTGCAGTAAATAAAGCGATGTCCAATAATTTTCTAAAGCCAAATGAAGAAGAAACAACAGAGTTCATTGTTTTGGGCTCTGAGACACTAAGGGAAAACTGCAATGAAGGTTAATGACAAACAAAATCTGAGGTAAGAGACTTTGGTATGACTTTAGACTGCAAACCTTTCCTGCTAAATTTTAAAAGCCACATTACAGCAAAGCTCTAAGCCTGATGTCTGTCACCCTTGAACATAGCAAAGATCAGACTGTTTTCATAATTTAAAGATGCAGAAATTTTAATTGCCTTCATCACCAGTCACCTTGCAACAGCAACTCCCTTTTACTGACCTCCCAAAAACTAGTATTAATAAGTTAGAAGTTACAGATGATTCAGAATGCTGCTGCCAGACTGCAAACAAGACCAGAGAAATCAGACCGTATCACACCAACCCTCGATCATCTCCACTGGCTACCAGTATCTTACAGAATTGATTTTAAAATTAAAACTATTTATAAACAAAGCACTTAATGGATTAGCACCTTCATACATATCTGAATTATTTACCTTTTATACACCTTATAGAACTTTGTGACCTTGCAGCAACAGACTCCTCTGCGTACCAGGAGTTAAACATAAATACGGTGCTATACAGTAAGGCCCAAAATTATGGAACACACAAACAAAAAACTTTCACAGAAGTCGAGCCCTTATTATTTTTTTAATACACTTGTTATTAAAAACACATCATTTGCTTAAGCTTTTTAATACCTTCATTTTACTCAATCCTACATTCCTGTATGTCTGCTTTTTGCTATCTTTATTTTGTATAATGTTATTCTCTTTTATATTTACTGTAATGTTTTATTGTTTGTTTTATGTATTCCTCTTGTCCCATTTTTACATCTTTTTTTTTGTCTCACTTTTATCTTAAACTGATTTTATAATTATGGCACCACACCAGTGTCAAAACTAGAAAATTCTTAATCACAAAGTGGAAAATATAAACCCAGTCACAAAACTAGGAGCAAGAGTTACTCGACTGTAGTTAGTGCTCTTACTGAAACACAGCCGGCGGAGCAAACTTTATGACTAACCCTCCTGTGACAAATCAAGGCTTCTTTTATTCCTCTTGTATTGATGTACAATGTCGATCAGAATTCTCTGCCTGCCTCATGGGGTCCAATTAGCATTTTCCTTTAATTTAATTTAATTTAATTCCGTGTATGGACACACATACTTGGCCATTAAAGCTGATTTGTCCTGTGTGTAAGTTTGTAACAGTGACATTATTAGTCATCTGTCCCTCTCTCTCACCCCACATGGTTACACATCACACCCTTTACCCTTTCACACACACTTGTACACACAACTCACCCCCTTAAGTTCATGTTATGAAGTCTCAGAAAGTAAGGGGGAAACATAACCTTTAAAATTATAATGGGCGGAGCTACTGAATTATTATTACATCATCACAGTTCTACTATATTATTCATTACAACTTTGGGCGGAGCTACACAATAATTACATCACCGGAATTATGAAGAATTTGCATCCAGTAATCTTTTATCTTTGGTAAAATTCGCAAAATGTTTTTAAGTCTTCTTCTGGAACCACCAACACACACACACACACACACACCAACACACACACACACACACACACACACACACACACACACACACACACACACACACACACACACACACTACTTCCTAGTTAAAAGTAAGCGTTAATAGAGAGCTCGTGAAATTCCGGAGGTGGCCCCACGCACGCTCGTGCTCTAACGGCGGTAACACGTGGCACACCGGGACTCTGTCAGTTCTCGCGAACTTTCTGTAGCTCGGGGCGGAAAGGATCAGGAGGAAAACATACGCTCCATCTGTCCGACTCTGATTGGCTGAGCTGCCGACAGTCCCGCGGCTCTGCGCTGTGATTGGTTTCATGCCGGAAGGAGGGCGGGTCCTGTGGCGCTTTCTCTCTCTCCGGGTTTCTCACTCGGCTGTTCTTCTTCTTTCTCTTCAGTCCGAGTGGAATCTTCGTTTTACAGCGAGGACCGCTCACTTCCGGAACCGAACGGAACCGCGCGTGCCCGACTGCTCGCACCGTCTCATATTGTGTGTGTGTGTGTGTGTGTTTGAAGATGGAGGTCTGGTTCCTCCCGGTGTTCATCTCTCTGCTTCTGCAGTCGGTAACGGAGGGCGCGCGAGCTAAAACAGGTAACATTTCATCTGCAGGCGTTCGACTCCCACAAGTGTGTGTGTGTGTGTGTGAGAGAGAGAGAGGAATCAGTTAAAAGTGTTACTAACATTAAGTGAAGAGACACATTGTTTCACTGAACATTTCATTTGTTTCACTTCAAACAGGGGCCATCCGGAGCGTCTAGGCAACACAGTAACCGAGTGTCATTCTGATAAAAATCTACACACTGAGTACACACTGAGTACACACTGAGTGCACACTAGCTACACACTGAGCGCACACTGAGTGCACACTAGCTACACACTGAGTGCACACTGAGTGCACACTGAGTACACACTAGCTACACACTGAGTACACACTGAGTACACACTGAGTGCACACTAGCTACACACTGAGTACACACTGAGTACACACTGAGTACACACTGAGTACACACTGAGTACACACTAGCTACACACTGAGTGCACACTGAGTACACACTGAGTACACACTGAGTACACACTGAGTGCACACTGAGTACACACTGAGTACACACTGAGTACACACTGAGTGCACACTAGCTACACACTGAGTACACACTGAGTACACACTAGCTACACACTGAGTACACACTGAGTACACACTAGCTACACACTGAGTGCACACTGAGTACACACTAGCTACACACTGAGTGCACACTGAGTA
>JAQLOM010181282.1:0-10584 GCA_030068315.1 Chrysichthys thysi | reverse complement strand
TTTACTGCCAAATGAACTCCGTTTACCCATCACCATTCCGTCTGAGAAGGGAATAAGA
Source organism: Chrysichthys thysi (assembly GCA_030068315.1). NCBI lineage: Eukaryota > Metazoa > Chordata > Actinopteri > Siluriformes > Claroteidae > Chrysichthys > Chrysichthys thysi. The sequence continues at coordinate 10,526 of JAQLOM010181282.1, read as the reverse complement.
GCCTGTCTCCATTAAGAGCCGGCCTCCAATAAATGCCGGGCCGTCCAAATTTTTTTTTGAATAAACGCCCGGGCTACTAATAGAAGATATACAGTATATAAAAAAATAATGCATTATCTTTCAGCCATTGATGGATTACTGTATTTATGTTTACATTTTTATTGTAATTCATTAAGATGTAACCACAAAACCAACCTTCTACACAAGAAACAGAACTTCATTCTGTAATTTGTCTCATGTGTCTAATTTATACAAGTTTATAAATTGAAACAGTTTTGATTTATTGTCTAAATGCCTTTGGGAAATCATGTACATATTTTTCTCCATACAGTTGGTTCAACCATCAGATTAGATGAAAGATACTCAAAAGGCTCTGGAACACAACACTACAAACTGGTATTCATTTATTTAAATTATCAGTTTATTAATGAGCATATTATGTGTATAATGTGTAACTAAATTATTGGGGTAATATTAAGTTAAGCATTAAGTAAAGTTATGTCTATGTTAATGTACTATGAAAATACATGTCTGGAAAAGATAGTTGTAAGGTTTTTTGCTTTATTATAAAGCAACTTTATGCTTTATTGGTATTTACTACTGGGTGCAGACTGGCTGAGCTAATATCAACTTAAATGTTTACATAAATGATTTTTTAATATAAATTTTCTAAACATCATTAGCGGGACCAGAGAGGGATGTATTTACTAGCAGTGCCTTACCTAGAATTTTAATATTAATGACAATATAAGGGCTGAATACTGAATACAGAATCATAAATGTATACATTAATGCATTCCGTTACAAGTCACAAAAATAGAACACGATTATAAATAAAATGTATTATGAAAACACACAATCCCCTCCAAAAGTATTGGAATGAGCATGCCTACTCCTCACCCCCATACACTGAAAATATTTTGGTTTGATATTAAAAGATATATTTGAGATGATGATCACAATTTCAGTTTAAGATTTTAGACTGGCAAGTCTTTTACCAGATATTATTCCAGATGAGCAGCATTTCACTTCCTGAAGAGAAGACTAAACTAGCTAAAAACTAAATTAAGATAGAAAGAATTAATCATGTTTACAACAGTTTGTGTTTTACAATAAATTACTTCTATATATCTACAGGTTATTCTAGTAAGCAGTTTACAGGTATACTATTTCAATTTTTGATGAATAGATATGATCTCTTAAAGAATGCACATCTGGAGACAATATTTAAATTTCAGAGTGAATGAGCAGAAACAAGGCTAATTCAATGGGCTCTGGAAAGTATTCACAGTGCTCCACTTTTTCCACAATATCCCATGTGTCATGAATCCGCCCGAACCGCATCTGTTTTCAAACTCGTGAAAAGATGGTGCAGTGCGCACGAAGAGCGCAACACCGCAGCACCTTCGGCGCATGCGCAAACGTGCCATGGTGATGGTCATCTGACTAATTAGAATCAGGTGTAGCTTGTTAACGGAGGATTATAAAAGACTCTCGCTTTCGCACACACGGTGCAAAGTATTAACTTGTTCGTGGATATTGTTATTACCGAGTGTTCTGATTTCCCATGTTTGTTTTCATGTGTATGACCAGTTTTGTTTCCAGTTTACAACTCTCGTTTCTGCCCGTATCTACCTTGTTTTGATTGCTCGGTTTTGACTGGATTGTTTTTGGTGCTCTCGTTTCTGTCTAGCCTTGTTTTGCCTGTTTGCCTGATCTCTCGACCTCCTGCCGGTTTTGTGAATATTGCCTCTTGCCTGCCGATTCTGACTTGTTTGCTTTTCCTTTAATAAATATCTTAATATTTATACACGGCTCTCCGCGCATGCATCCTGCCCAAACCCGCCACCTGACACCATGTAACAGCCTTATTCCCAAAGAGATTAAATTCATCTTTTGCCTCAAAATTCTGCACACAATGAGTGTGGGGCAGTGGTAGCCTAGTGGTCAGGGCATTGCCCCCTTCAATCGGAAGGTTGAGATTTCAAGGCCCAGGACCAACAAGGTACACTGAGGTACACTGAGCAAGGTACTGTCCCCCAGCACTACTCCCTGGGTGCTGCGGTGTTCGGCTGCCCCCTGCTTCACTAGTTGAATGGGTTAATGCAGAGAAGTAATTTCACTGTGTCATGCTATGTTGTGCTGTGGTGTGTTTCACACGTGATAATCACAAGTATACATTACTTATTACTTTTATTACAATACCCAATAATGACAAAGTGAAAAGTTTGTTTGAAACTTTTGCAAATTTATTAAAAATAAAAAATAAAAATAAAACATTTACATAAGTATTCACAGTGTTTGCTCAATACTTTGTTGAAGCACCTTTGGCAGCAATTACAGCCTCAAGTCTGTTTGAAGTAGCTCGGCACACCTATTTTTGGGCAGTTCCCCCATTCTTATTCGAAGCACCACTCAAGCTCCATCAGGTTGGATGGGGAGCGTCGGTGCACAGTCATTTTCAGATCTCTCCAGAGATGTTCAATTGGGTTTAAATCTGGGCTCAGGCTGGGCCACTCAAGGACATTCACAGAGTTGTCCTGAAGCCACTGCTTTGTTATCTTAGCTGTGTGCTTAGGGTGGTTGTCCTATTGGTAGATGAACCTTTGCCTCAGCCTGAAGTCCACAGCACATCCCCACAGCATGTGTGCCACCACCATGATTCACTATAAGGATGGTATTAGCCAGGTGATGACCAATGCTTGGTTTCCTCCAGACATAATGCTTGATATTCAGGCCAAAAGACTTGTTTCATCAGACCAGACAATTTTATTTCTCATGGTCTGCGAATCTTTCACCTGCCTTTTGGCAAACTCCAGGCAGGCTGTCATGTGCCTTTTATTGAGGACTGGCTTCCGTTTGGCCACTCTACCATATAGGCCTGATTGGTGGAATGCTGCAGAAATGGTTATCCTTCTGGAATGTTCCCCTCTCTCCACAGACCAGTGCTGCAGCTCTGTCAGAGTGACCATCGGGTTCTTGGTCATCCATTTATGATGGAGGCCACTGTGCTCATTGGGATCTTCAATGCTGCAGCAATTTTCTGTAGCCCTCCTGCGATCTGTGCCTTGATACAATCCGGTCTTGGTTTGTGCTCTCACATGCACTGTCAACTGAGGGACTTTTTATAGAAGGTGTGTGCTTTTCCAAATTATGACCAATCAACTGACTTTACACCAGGCGGACTGCAGAAACTTCTCAAGGATGATCAGTGGAAACAGGATGCACCTGAGCTCACTTTTGAGGGTCATGGCAGATGCTGGGAATACTTATGTAAATGTTTTATTTTGTTTTTTATTTTTAATAAATTTGCAAAAGTTTCAAACGATACATTTAATCTATTTGGGAATAAGGCTGCAACATAGGGTATTATGGAAAAAGTGGAGAGCTATGAACACTTTCCAGATACACTTAATTATAATGCTTATTTAGGTTAGTTCTGCAGCTTAACATACTAACATTAAATAATTTAAGGACACTTCCAGCTTACTGTAATAACATTTAATTTTGCATGTCTGTGAGTCTTGTTTTATGTTTAAAAGAAGATTTTTTATTTATATCCAGCTTCTTCAATATGTACTTCTAAAATATACCATTTGCATTCCCTTCCATGCTTTTAATATAAAGGAGAAACTGTGAAAACTTGAATATACAGAAACATTTTTCTCTCAAATTATCATAAAAGATAAGTCAAAGTCAGTGTTTAAATAATATGAACCTAATAATACTAAATGTTGTCTTATTGCATTTTTGGATTTTCTATTTTATAATATATTTTAATACTCAGTCTTAATAGGAATTTACAGTAAAAGTGCTGTACCATACTTTATTCAAACAGCAAAATAAACCATATAAAGTAATATGTGGATTTTATGGAGGCAAGGCCAAAGAAAATATGCAAAAGAAATAATGATTAATTAGTAGTGCTCATGATAACACAAGGAATATTTGATTTATGTTCCTCTAAACATTGATATTCTATAGCTTCAGTTTTGCAATTTAAGGGACACATTTCTTACCCTCAGGAAGCTTTCTACTTCCTGTTGTCTCAGGCTGAAAGAGTAGAGGAAGCATTGTCTCTGATGGACGTAGAGGACCTGGAGCTCAAACAGAAGCTTAAGAAGCTCACTGAAAATATCAGTGACCAAGAAAAAGGTTCCGATGACAACTTTACTTCTGATGAGGATGAGGCCATTCAACTGACAAATGACATGAAGCCTAATTTTGCCTCAGCCATTAAAAGACAATCTGTGACATCAGCTGATGGCACCTTTTTTAGGACTGAGCTATCATCTGTGCAGAAGGTAAGACCACATAAATCAATTAAATTTTAATTCTTATTCTGCTTTCACCAACAGACTTTGCCACAAAGCAGATTTACAAAAATGAAAATATAAATTTAGATTTCCTAATGAGTAAGTCATACTCAAAATGGAAATAATAAGTTAGATACAGCTTTATTGGTAATTATGTGAATAATGTGAATGTAGCCTTTGAGGCATACATAGTAGTAGCAAGGTCTTGATGGAGAGGCAGAGGCATCCCCATCCCCATCCATACCTTTGGCATCAAGTACAACTTATTTTCCACATTATACCTGAAATTTAGAAAGTGTCTGTTCTAGCAAAGCCCATTGATATGAATGATAATTTGTTTAAATACTGTATTCATTTTAAAGTCTGCTAGTGATATTGAGAGACCCACTGTTACCCAAAGGAGGTTGAGTCTCTACGAGGTCAGCATTGCAAGGTGTGAGCTGTCTCGACTAGAGGATGAGGTAGCAATGGCTGTGGCCAGAGTCCAGAGTGCTGAAAGTCAGGTGAGATTTTAATATTTAAAAAAAAATCTAAATTATGTTTTCAGTGTGGAATGTGTCTGATAAATCATTGTATTAAATAAAAAAATCAAACTACTACACTGCCTTTAAGGTCATAGATATTCAGAAGAGAATTGCTGCCTTAGGACAGGAATAGCAGTGGAATTTTACCAGCAAAAGGTAAGTATCTTATATATTTTATATTGAAAAGTGGAGTGGTGTGGTGGTTATCACTGTCACCACACAGAAAGAAGGTCCTGGGTTCGATTCCATGAGCAGTTTGCATATTCTCTCCATGTCCATGTGGGTTTCCTCTGTGTACTCTGATTTTTTCTCACAGTCCAAAGACATGCACAAAGTGGATTAAGGTAATTGGCCAGTCTAAATTGCCCATGTGAGCGTGAATGGTTGTCTGTCTCTGTGGATTGGCCATGCAGTGTATTGGCAGTGACATGCCCAGGGTGTATGCAGATGATGAGTGAGAGTGGTATTGAAAGTGTGTAAATGTGTGTAACAGACTCTAGAGTTTACACAGTTACAAATGTGGTGAGCAGAAAATCATCACAGAAGTCACCACATGAACCTCAGGTGGATGGACTGCAACAGAAGAAGACCACACTGAGTTCCACTCTGGGTTCCAGAACAAGAATTTGAGTGCAATGAAACCCACAGTCTGAAGACTAGAAAAACATTGCTTGATCTATTTATAGTCTTCAGCAGCCAAGCTGTGTGGCCTTGGCTCCATTCTGTATGAACTTTATAAACTCTCTGTGAAAATCTTAAATAAGGTCAGCAGTTTCTCGATGCAGTTCAACTCACGAACTTAATTCATTCTGAGACTCTGTTTGTGACTCAATTTGTTTGCGACCCGAATAAATTTTTTCATTCATAAATGGGTTTATGTGTGGCAATAAAACATAGAATACAATTATTTAAAAATAACCTTAATTATAGAAAAATAACATGATTTTTACTGCATGTTACCTTTGCAGTGTTTACATACAGTAGTTGCTGGCGTAGGTGGACAGTGGTGGAGGGATATGGTGGCGGTTCTCATGTTTTGCGATTCTTTCTTTATTTCAACTGTTATACACTTAGGCTTCTTACTCTCAAAACTATTTCCACTTTCTTAGGAGCCATAATGAAGGCTTATAGTGCAAAAATGCAGAGAAACACAATGAAAAAATGAATTAAACAAGTTCACATTATGAGTGCTTGACTGGAAATTAAGGCTTGTGCCGTGAAGCATGGGTTGGCTGCCTATACAACAGTCAAGGATTTGTTCGTCGATTGGTACAAAATCTGCTCGGGAATTTAGTTCATACATTGATTTGTTTGCCATCTGATGAGTCTGCGAGCCCTGTACCCCTAAGCAGGTTCTCTGACACTAAAAACCATGGACAAAATAACTGAGATTACATTTTTGTATTCTGTTTGATGCAAACATTAATTCATAATCTTAATCTACAGTGGGGTCCAAAGGTCTGAGAGCATTTACAATTGGAAACAAACAGAAGCTTTTAGAATTTTTAAATATTTAAGACAAAGAAAATAAATTAACAATATTGTAGCGGCGCTTCCGGGTGTGGGCAGGGTTTCCCAGCATGCGCCGGGGCGAGATCGCATTTATGTGCTGTGTGTTTAGTTATCAGCGTTTTGGGGGCTGTTTACATTTTAGGGAATTATTTGGGGGTGTCTTGGTTTATATGTGTTTTATAAATCCACCGTTCATGGGACGAGGCGTCCCTCGAGTGACGTGCGGCCAGTTCGGCCAGTTGTGGGATGAGTTCTCGCGTTTTTGAGTATGCTTGTTCTTTTAAGAACTACGCTGCCTAGCAACCAGAGCTGTTAATAGAAAGAGCTTCTCAGCTATTGCTTGGGAATTTTTCCTGAATTGGTTGTTGTCTCTGCTTATTTCTGGCATCCTTCAGTGATGGAGAATAGATGCTACAATATCTTGTATAATTAATATTCAGGATTGTACACTGTTTCTAAGATGGTCCCTTTAATTTTAAATATAAGCAAATTCCCTATTTAAATGTAAAAAAAAAAACCAAACAGAATATTGTTAATTGTTTGCAAAAAAAAGTGTGTGTTCAGACAACACTCCAATGTTGTTGTCAACAGAAACTTGTAACAAGAAACTTGTTGTATTATTGTAGTCCTTTGGACCCAACATTAATTTTATACCTCACATACAATGTATGACATTATAAACTGTGCTGCCATCATTTGACTGGCTTAAAGGAGGCTTAAGAATTGGCCAGCCAGAGAAAATCATACTCTTAAGACTCTTGCACCTAGTCACTGCAAAACTGCTGTAAAAGACTGTTGAAAACATGATAGTTTACAATATCTGTGTATGTGAGTGTAGGAAGTGCATTGTGGTCTGTAATATAGTCTTTGGTTATTGTTTTGTGCTTACTTGTCCAAATACATGCTTAGCATTGCATCTTAGTTTCCCCTAGTAAGGACCCTTTTCTTTCTCCTTCTCCAAATAACCCACAAATGCATGAGGCATATTTCAGTGCCTGGATTCCAGTTGCTTCTTGTTTTCTTTTCTTTAGCTTTCAGTAGTCTCATTCTGTAAAAAGATCTGATTTCTTGTTGAATCAATTTGAACTCTAACTCTGCAACTCAGTGTGTAACCACAGTGACTTCTGCCTAGGGTTTGAAGTATAAAGTGGAACAGTTTGTCCTGTCTCAGGACTAACTGGTTAGAATGCAAGCTTCAGTAGATATCTATGCAAATCAATACATACATGAATTTGAGATAACATCAAAGCTATTCCTTCATATTCTGTCGATAATTTTGCTTAAGTTTTAATGTTTTAAACTTTAAAATTCTTATACAGTTTCTTTTCTTTAAATATAAATGCAAATACAGTTACAAATATTTTAAGTATTAAACAAATTACACCCAAGATACCGTTTCTCCAGAAAGTACTCACCCCACAGCAGCGGTATTCCTATTGGGTTACTGGGCTGAAACCCCAGATATAGCCCCGAACCTGTCCTGCCTGCCGTAGGTTAGATTACCTTTTTAACAGTGGGACCTAGCATAGGCTAACACCTATTGCATATTTTCAACAAGTTTCACCACTTGAGAGTATGCAAATTTGATCCTCACCATTCCCCTCACCCACTATTCTCCTTACTTCTGCAGGGCTACTGTTCAATTGCCTTATTTTGATTCTCACTAAATGCTCATCCCAACGTTTTCTGATATTTCCAGGTTTTTCACACAGGAGCAGAAAATTTTGGACCCGGGTTAATCTAAGTACCATTTTTTAGACTATAATTTCAGATAACCATCATAAGTTGCTATCAGGTGTATTGACCTACTAACAGATAACTATGTTAGCATTAGCACCAACATTTCTGCTCTGTAAAATCCATGATTTGTATAATTAAAAAAAAAATGACACTATATGTTTCCCAGTACATGTTTTGTGTACTCTCTGCATGTATACACACACACACACACACACACACACATACAAACTTCTTAACAGATATCTGTTTTTTGCCACTAGTTTTTGTGTGCATGGTATGTCATGAATTATGTTTTATGTCATGTATTCTACAACAAAGCAAAAAAATGCATATGCATGTTCTACATCAGGGGTCTCCAACCATTTTCCCCACTGAGAGCTACGTTTAGAAAAAAAAATCTCCGTGAGCCCCCCCCCCACACGAGATTGCAATGCCGTCGCAGCCCCCCCATCGTGAGATTGCAATGCCGTCGCAGCCACCACCCCGCTCGCGAGATTGCAATGCCGTCGCAGCCACAAACAGACCCCAACCCCCCCTGTCGTGAGACTGCAATGCCGTCGTAGCCCCCCGCTCGCGAGATTGCAATGCCATTGCCGCCACCCCCTGAATAAGGTAGGGAACCTAGCGAGCTTTAGTGCTCACAACGTTGCCTTAATTCGGCCCTGAATACTCACTATTAAAAAAAAAAAAAGAACACACCAGTATGTATGTATGCATGTATCCATTTCTTTCTCTTTTTACCATCACACACTATTACTCACCGGCTAGAAAGTCCTGTGAAAAGTTGCTGTGGTCTGTGGTGAAATGGTGCTCGATGTTGCATTTTTTACCAACCACCACACTTCACAACGCCACATAGATCAAGCAGACACACTTGTGAAACAAAAATTTGTTTCCCAGTTATCATGAAAAAAGTAGATTTTCTGCCTCTTATTTCTTTTAGTAGCCATGGCCTTCCGCTAGCCTGCTAACATGGCGAAACTTATGCCAGGCCAACGTCTCTGGTAATGTCACTGAATTCAGGAAGGCCAGTATCAATAACCAATCAAATTAGACAACAGCATAACAGTATAACTGATTGGCAAATAATCATTTTATGTCAGCAGGAGGCAGGATAACTGAATTAGGATTGGTTCACCGAGTGACAAATGAAATTTGTGTTTTATGAAAATCTCTGTTTAAAATTAAGTATTTGCTCAGCGTTTGGCGAGCTACTCAGAAGTGGGCGGCGAGCAACTGGTAGCTCGCGAGAGACACGTTGGAGACCCCTGTTCTACACAATGTTTATCAGTACTTGTAGTCATTATGTTTTTCTATACAATGTAAGCATGTTTAATCCTTATACTCTGTTGGTATGCTCTTGCAGTTTCTTCTGCTTGAAGTTGAAATGACCTCACTTTTAAAAATATTAGAATTAATTTTCACATTTACGTCACATTTGAAGTGTTATTACAGCTGCTGAGTTGCACTTGCTCTCAACCCACACCCCCCACAAGAATTAAAAGACTTCTGGCACAAAACTGGCACTCTGCATTGTGTGGTATGTGACCGGAATCTCATTCTCAGAACTAGGGTTTGAAGAGTGACTATATTATTTCTGATAAAACTTGAACAAGAAATAAATCAAGAAGGCTATGTTATGAACATAACTGTTGCCATTGTCACTACTATGTGATGATAGTTGTCTTTGTAGCTTTGCAGATGAACTCCTCCATATTGAACATTTAGGAACTACATAACTATTTTTCTTTTCTTAGTGAGGTCACGAAGGAAAGGGGATTCAAAGACAGAACAATAAATTGAACACTCCATTAATGTGACTTCTGGTACTGCATTTTGTTGATGAAAAAGAAGTTTCGTTCATACTGTATTTGGTGGTTAAGCTTCATGCAAGCATACACTGTATATACTTCCATCAGTTAAAGATGAGTGTATACTGGTCTCATAGTCTCATAGGAATATGTGGAGCCAAATATGTTAAGTATGACAAAACTGGCATGCTTCATTGTGTGGTATGTGACAGGAATCTCATTCCTCTCATTCCACTCCATGATTCCATGATTGCCAAAGCACCAGGAAAAGCTAGCCCAGTTCCCATCACCTTGGGCCCGGTTTCCCAATACCGTTCACTCTTAGCGCGCTAAGAAGACTTTTAAGATATATCTTATGGAAGTTATTTACTTTTCTAAGAGTGTTCCCCGAACTGTCTCTTAGGAGGCTTCTTAAGACGCTGCCTTTTACGTCCGACGTTACGAGGCGCTGTCCACAGTGAAGGTGCTGATATCAATTGCTCAGGAATCGATTTTTCACTTCTTTTGCATGACAATTGTAACAACCCTACCCCACGGGCCGCGCAGCACAGCACAGCGCTGAGCGCGCGGACTGAAAGGGGGCTGATTGCGCAACACAGCACAGCGCTGAGCGCGCGGACTGA
>JAQLOM010181266.1:0-10585 GCA_030068315.1 Chrysichthys thysi | reverse complement strand
GACGACTCGTTCTTCCCGAGTCACATTAAAGATTCGTTCAAAATGAACGAATCGTTCAAGAACGACCCATCACTAATCCCATGGTCACATCAAATGGCCACGCAATGCCGGGATGGCTTGCAAGATGGCAGACCCTGCGCAATGGATGGATGGAAGGCTGTGTGAAGCAGAATTACTGTCAAAATGCTCAGATTGATCATTATTTCAGAATAATTCGATTTTTCTAAAACAATCTATTTTTTTTGTTTGTTTGTTTGTTTGTTTGTGTTCATATATAAAGATATAAAGTTAAATAACTTTTAACTTCATGTCTTTACATTCAGGAACATTTTGATCTTAAGCATTTGGTCAAATTTGATTCCATCATTTTTTCCCTAATCCATATCAAACAATATTTTTTTTTCTTAAGCAGTATGGACTATAATGAATAACTCATAGTGCTTCCGACACTGTCAATATTCGGTGTCTAAGACACACACCGTGTCTTGAAATTGTACATATATGTAAATTGTAACATAATATAAAAATAATATCAATATAACTTATTATAGCAACAACAAAACAATAACAATATTCATCATCATCATAACCGTAAACATATGTATACAGAGTGTGTGTGTGTGTTATCCACGTGTTCATGCGTTCTGCTTCCTTAACACTGTAATCCACTGCATAAAATTCTCATGCAAAGCACAAAGTCTGTTCAGTTCTCACACTGATGTGTTAAGATTAGCTGCAACGTCTCAACATTTGAAGGCTCATAATTTAAATTCAGGAAACCGCAGTTCAGCTTTTTGTCAACGACGATAAATCCACACTACAAACACAATGTACAATAAAACAATAAAAATATTCGTCATCATAACCATAAACCTAAATATACTGTGTGTGTGTGTGTGTGTGTGTGTGTGTGTGTGTGTGTGTGTGTGTGTGTGAATGCATCCTGCTTACCTAACACTATAATCCATCGCATAAAATTCTCACGCAAAGCACAACATCTGTTCAGTTCTCACGTGAATATGTTAAGATAAGCTGCAACATGTCAGCATTTGTAAGCTCATCATTAGAGTTCAGGAAATTGTAGCTCAGCCTTTTGTCACATAACAGTAAACATAGTCTGATTCATGATGCGCCTCAGGGCGGCACGGTGGCTGAGTGGTTAGCACTGTCACCTCACAGCGAGAAGGTCCTGGGTTTGAGGCCACAGGGGCATTTCTGTGTGGAGTTTGCATGTTCTCCCCATGTTCGCGTGGGTTTCCTCCAGGTACTCCGGTTTCCTCCGACAGTCCAAAGACATGCACAGAGGGGATTAGGCTAATTGGCTGCTGTGAATGTGAGTGTGAATGGTTGTCTGTCTCTGTGTGTTGCCCTGTGGTGGATTGGCGACCCTCTCGCCCGATGTCAGTTGGGATTGGCGCCAGCTTCCCTCCCGCGACCCTGAACAGGGTTAAGCGGCAGAAGACGACCGAACGAACGAATGATGCACCCCAGCATGACAAGAACTGCGTGCCTTTCTCAATTTTGTGTCATTTGTACAACTAGCAATACAGCTCCATACTCATTTCATGTCGTAAATTACGTCCTTGAATTACAATAATTAAATTACATTTCAATTACTGGTTTTAATGACGGACACCGTTACAAAGCAGCTTTACAGGAATCAACATATAAATTTTACATTTATAAAATAAATAAATAAATAAATAAACATAAATAAATTTACATAAATTAAGAGCGAGCCAAGGGCGATGATTGGAAAGAAAAACTCATATACCATGCCGACACCTTGAGGGGAAACCGCATTCAAAAGAGATCCCATTGTCATCTGGATTGCATCCGATTTAATTATAATCTCATCTCAGTCTCAATAACTGCGCATTACATAATCCAAACCGGCTAATTATGTTAACAGGAACTCGAGTAGGAGCATCGGAGAAATGTATGATTTCATTATAGATTTTAACTTGAAGTCTGTTGCATCTAACTAAAGCTATTAACTGTTCAGTGATGGCAGGTCTAAAGCTATCCAAGGAATAACATCCACAGCCATCCTTGTACTTTCTGTGCTTTCTAAGATCCAAAGTAATCGTTTGATACTGTGAGAAAAGCTCATTTTCAGATTTTCGGATGTTAAAAACCCCCAGCATAAGACAGCAGAAGGAGAAAGGATCATTGGGATAACTTGGGAATAGCTTTTGTAGCTCAACAGCGAGAAAGAAAAAGTGAGAGAAAGGGAGGGAGAGAGAAAGAAAGAGAGAGAGAGAAGTAGAGAGAAAGAGAGAGAGACTTTGGCTTGGATGCCTCTCAAGCATTTTAGCAGATTGTGGGTGTGGTGCCTCTCCATTTCTGTCCAGGGTGAAATCTGTGGTGCAACTCCACTCCCCTCCCATTACCACAAAGGAACTGATGTTACTCTGTTGGCGTGTCTTCATTATTTGGTGAAAAAGCCAAAACCTCTTACTGCCATTACAAGGGGCATGGATGTTTAGGAACATAAAATCCGTTCTCTTTATTTTCCCCCTGTACCATTAAGACCCAGCATGATGTCTTCATTTACTGTACACTTTACTTTAGAGGATGACTTTCATAACCTCCCTATGCAATGTTTGCCATAGTTTGTTGTTCTTTGAATCTTTGTTACGGATGCTTTGAATTTGTTATGCTATGAATTTGCTATCGATTTGAATTTGGGGAAAATCTCCGTCAGACAGTCCGGGTTCAGGCGAAAACATGCGCAGGCAGGAGTCAGAGATAAAATCCATAAGACATTTACCATATTTTCCAGACTATAAGCCGCTACTTTATCCCACGCTTTGAACCCTGCGGTTTATACACCAATGTGGCTTATCTATACATTTTTCTTCGCTAACTGCCATCATGGAATGCTAAAACGTGCAAGATGCACAGAAGAAGACATTACCGGTAGTTTTTGGCACTTGACGCAAGAAGCAGACACACACATTAAGGTATGTAAATGAACATTTATAAAATCTTTCTTGTGTAAATATCTCATTTCACACCGTATATTTCTGCGGCTTATAGTCTGGTGCGGCTAATATATGTAAAAAAAATTATTATTTTTTTCCTTTTAAAATTTAGTCGGTGCGGCGTATATCCCGATGCGCTCTGTAGTCCGGAAATTACAGTGTTTACACTGGTAACCAAGGCAATGGTTACACAATACAGCAGGCTAACTCATAAATGGGGGCAGGCAGGGAAACCCGATCAGCAAACAACCATACCGAGGACTAGACTAAATAAACTAAGTAAACTGATAATAGTGGGCACAAAGTCAAAAACCAGAAATCATGAACACACCCAGGGCAAAAGACCACCAGGCAAAGAAGACTCACGCTAGGTGGCAAACAATGCTTCATGAGGAGCATGTGCTACATATAGTCTTTAAATACCCTTCGGGGTGATAGTTGACACCTGGGCCCAATCAGAGCTCAGGTGACCTCGAAGGCAGGAAGTCGGCCATCTTATTTTGTCCCATGACCTCCTGGGAAATTGAGTCCTCAGGCATGCACGGCTACTGCGTGTGAACAGAGAGGGCACGCTGTGTGATCATATCTTCTGGTTCTTGTAAGGACCTTTGCTGCTGCGTTCTGCACTATCTGGGGATTGATTATGGATCTACTGGAAGATCTAGACTGGAAGACATTGCAATAATCCAACTTAGAGGTAAAAAACAAAAAAAAAAAAAAAAAAAAAATAAACAAAAAACAAAACATGGACTTGTTTTTCTGCACCATTGTCTTAACGATATTCCATGAAAGAAGATTGTCCTTGAAATATTTTCTACATGAGCTTCAAATGAAAGGCTGGCATCAATAATCATACTCAGTTTTTTTTTTTTATACTGCTGCACATAAGGCCATTTAGAGTTAGTATATAATCAGATAACTTACTTCTAACTGCATGTGGTCCTCATACAAGTACCTCTTTCTTGTCAGAATTAAGTACGAGGAGGTTACCGAGCATCCATTGTCTAATGTCCTTTAAACATTCGTCACCTTTATCAAGCAGGTATCTCGCTTTTGGCTTTGCTGAAACATGTAGTTTCAGGTTATGTAAGCTAAAACCACATTTAGAAAGAATTTTATCTACAGGTAGCAAAAAAAAAAAAAAAGCAATGGGCGTAAAACAGAACACTGTGAAACACTAAACTTTACTTTGGTATGGATAAAGAAGTTTATTCTACAAACAGATAACAATCAGGCAAATAAGACCTGAGCCAAGAAAATGCATAACTCCAACAACAATTTCAGGTTTATCAGAGAGAATAGCATGAAAAGTGGTCTCAAAAACTGCACTAAAGTCAAGCAACAAATGCAAATAGACACATCCCTGATTAGAGATTACTACTAGGTCATTTGCCGCTCACCCAGTGTTTTCTATAATGAGGTCTAACATCCTAACTGATAGAGTTCTTGAATGTTATTCCTATGCACAGTCCCCTCCAAAAGTATCAGAAAACACACCTCTGTACACCACTTATTGCGTTTTGGCAATAATCGTTTCTTTATTGTAGATTTTCATATTAATTCGAGACACACAGACACAACATCTGCCCTGTGGCGTCTCCCCCCTCGCCGCTCACTACAGGGCATAAGGGCAGACAGTTAATTAGGACCAAGTGTTCCCACTAACCACTCAGCTTCTCCGACTTCGCTCCGCTCAGCCACACCCGTGCTGAATGTGATTAACACGTAAACTTTCATCTTCCACCGATTAATACTGGTCGGGGTCATGGGGGGAAGCTGGGGAGAGGCGGGACGCCAGTCCACCGCATTGCAACACACAGAGACAGACAACCACTCACGTTCACGTTCACACCTATGGGCAATCTAGAGCAGCCATTTAGCCTAATCCCCTCTGTGCATGCATTTGGACTGTGGGAGGAAACCGGAGTACCCGGAGGAAACCCACACGAACACGGGGAGAACGTTCAAACTCCGCACAGAAAGGCACCCGTGCCGAACCCGGGGCTCGAACTCAGGACCTTCTCGCCTTGAGGCGACAGTGCTAACCACTCAGCCACCATGCCGCCCTAACACGCAAAGTTTCAGCATTAATTCAAGGGGTTCCAAAAGTTTTTTTTTACACAGTCCCTCCATTTTCACAGGCTCAAAAGTAATGGGACAGTTCACTGACGAGCAGGTTCGCCGACAGTTATATTCTGCGTTCTTGAAAATTAAGGAGAGTTGATTTCAAGTGTTGAATTTGCATTTGTTGCAGCTGTTCATGGGAACTCTCAATATACCCTCCAAAGAGATGTTTATGCAAACGAAGGAGGCCATCATTAGGTTGAAAAAGAAAACCAACCCAACGAAAACAAAACGGACCTAGGCAAAACTTTAGGAGTGGCCAAATCAGCAATTTGGTGCATTCTTTAAAAGAAGAACTACCCTGGGGAGCTCAGCATCACTGAAAGGACTGGAAGACCACAGAAGGCTACTAAAAGCATTTGATCATAAAAGTCTTTCCTTGGTTTAAAAAAAAAAAAATCCCTTAACAACATCAAATCAAGAACACTCTTGAGATGGTATGAGTATCATTGTCAAAGTCTACGATTAAGAGATGCCTTCATGAATGGAAATGCAAAACGCAGAGGGTTTATTTCAAAATGCGAAACACTGGTTACAATCGAGAAAACAATGGTCGGTTTAGTCATCGCTAGAAAGCCTGCCGGGTTCTGGAACCAGATTCTTTGGACAGATGAATCTATGATTAACTTGTACCAGAATGATGGGAAGAGTATAGCAAATACATCATATGACAAACATGGTGCACATGGGCATGTGTGGCTGTTATTCATAACTACTTGTAGTTAATGGTAAATATTTGTTTCGTATATGATTGCTGCTGGTATCATTTGTTTGAACTGTGTATTTAACTGGTGCATAGGTAAAGAATCTAGTAAACAAGTTGATGATTTTGAAAAGGAAATTAGTGAAATTAGGTCACACTCTGAAAGGGAAGTAAAAACCTTCTCATCTCTGATTCTCATATAATGTCATGTACATGGTTTGTTGTTAAATTGCCTGGCTTTAATTTTGCCTGATATTTTCTAATTATAAACCCAATAAAATTCGCAAAGACACGGCTCCTACATACTGATGGTCTGCGTTTTTTTTGTGTGTGTGATCATCATGGTCTTATTCCTAGTTAACATTGGATATCATTGTGCCTACCATTCATAAATTCTTTTCAGAAGTATAAACCACAATGTTCCTCTTCCTTAAAATGGTAGCATTCCATTATGACAAACAATTGTGGAACAACTCTCAGATCATTTGGTGCAAAAGAATGCAAAGGGATACTGTTGAACCAGATCTGAGCATATCTTGTTCTCATTGCTGTAGTGGTTTAAAAAAAAAAGGCACACCCTTGCATAGCATTAAAAACATGCATAAAGTGGGTAACATCTAAGCTTCACTACCGCTGAAACCAGGCTAGACGAGCATGTTGCACGTCCCACCACAAACCTTTCATCTTCTCTGTCTTCACTGCAACACTCAATCCCCAACTTCTCTTGCCTTTGTACCTGTTTGTCTGCTTCCCCATCTGCATTCAGTGTGTAAATGCATAGGTTTATGTCCTGCTAGCAGAGATGTTCACAAATCATTGTTTCCAAGTCCAAGTCAAGTCTCAAGTATTTCGTCCCAAGTCCAAGTCAAGTCTCGAGTCTCAAGTGGCTGAAATGAACGTTTTCTCATCATATGCTATCTGAGATAATACTGCATTGCTGTATTGTTTTGGATTAAACGTACGTACTGTACTATATCATCTATTATTACACACTGCATGATCAAAATTGATCAGAACCATGCACTTAGGAAGTACATTTAAACGTGCAATGTGAAGAAACATCACGAAAGCTTTGTTTAAACTTGATCAATGTATTTTGAAATAAATCCCACAGGATACATTGACAAACTTATTTGTGTATGTGCGCCTGTCCTTTAACAACAGAAAATAGGAAATTGAGAATTGAGGAAAATAACAAAATAAAACAATTGAAAAGTCTGCCAAAAGGTGACCAGCACATCTACACCAAAACAACCGTGGCAGCAAACCTTTGAACATTATCTATATCCTGTGCAAATCATTCAAATGACTTAATATTTGGTCTACTTGTTCTCAGATATCTATTTGAACAGTCTATAAGGGTTTCGAGAAAGTCTATAGCCTCCTTCGACAAAATTACGTCCTCTGTTTATGAGCCCTGTTTTCAACACGCTCCGGTAACGTTTAGGGAAAAGCATGGGGTAATGCTATTGGCTGTCCCTGAATACGTCATCAACGTGAACACTGCAAAAACAAGAAACCCAACCAATCTGAGTGGTTTTACTGGCCGGGTGCGATTGCGGTGGGACAGGACTGAGAAAGAGTTCCTCCTGTCCTTCTGCTAGGGTTGCCAACCGTCCCGAATTACGCGGGATGTCCCGGAAAATGGGTGATTTTGATTTGTCCCGTCCGGGACAGCTCCAGTCCCCCATTCCAATCACAACCTCGTCGCCCAATAACAGTGTGGCGAAGGCGGATTCCTTCCATCGCCGGGTGCTCACACAACACAGAAGAAGACAACTGGCTCTTTTAGGAAAACCCCAATCAACAGCTCAGAAGGCACTTTTATTTAGCACACTAGTTGCATAGGCAGTTTAGGTCTAAAAAAAAAAAAAAAAAAGAGCACAGTCTCACACTCGCACCTCATTCAGATATGGCCAAACTGGCCGCACATCCCCCGCGCAAACCAACAACTCGGGAATGGTGGATTTACAAAAACACCCCAAACAATCCAAATATCCCCCAAACAATATATCCCAACACGAAATGGCTTTTCGACCAGTAAACAATTGTGAACACACACATAAAACACATAAAATACATATTTACACCATAAATGCAAGTTTTTACCCTGGAGCATGATGGGAAACCCCGCCCACACCCGGAAACACCGTTACAATAGATTACCGTAAGTATGGCAAAACCCATGCAAACGTTACGTGCAAACATTACGTGGAAACGCTACACCCCACCCCCACCCCCCAGCCTCATAGACCGCCCCCCCAACCCCTCCCCGCTCGTAGACCGTCCTGCATTAGAAGCTGAGAAAGTTGGGAACCATACCTTATGCATAATATGTGATTTAGTATGTTTACCTTTGTTTACAAGTTGTAGGCATTACGCACACTTATGTACACTGTGTAAATGTTGTCAACTCACGTACACAGTTTCTGATATCGTGTTTGCTCGAGAAGCTAAAAACAGTCACTTATGGTATCTCTGGTTCACTAATGTAAACGCACAAAAATTGTCAGCTACCTCAGAAGTGAACTTCCGTAACCCTACCACAGAAGAAAAACATTTTACTGAATATTGGACTGCTACTCACACCATTCAAGACTGTTCTACACCCAAACCAATGTTAACCCTGAGCTTTATAGGTTCCTGGTGTGAATGAGCAGAAATCCTCTCGTAGCCTACATGAGGCATGTTGTGGGCTTAATGCAGGGAAAGACATGATGTATTATTGACTCTATTAAATTACAAACTTGAAAAGCTTTTAAATAGCATAATACCACGCGAATAGACGACCATAAAAAGGTGAGTAAAAGCTTTGTTTGTAATTAAACAGGTGTGTAAATGTTATTTACATGTATTTATCCTGCACTACACCCCTGTTGATCTTCTCTTGAAAACCAACCAGACTAGTCTGTGGCCTAAGTAGATGCTGTGCACAGCAAATTCACTTCCTGCACAGGATAATGGAGGGTCATTAGCCTTCACTTGTAGTAATCTTCACTGATTTCAAGTGGACATATGACTCCATTAACGCAGACACCAGGCTTTATGGTCTTTGATGAAACCACAGAAGTCTTGAAATGGCAGATTGCTTTGTGTTTAAATGCCATTTCTGATGATGTCATCTTGCACCGTGTGCGGGTACGCTGACGTCATCATTACCACAGCAAATAAGACACTGCCGGATGGAACACTGGCTGTCTAGTGTGAACTGGTTTCTTTTTTGTGCTTTGCTATTTATTATTGTAATTGTCTTCCCATGTATGAACTTTAACTGGTTTATAAACTTTAGACTAGCCTGTCCCCTTTGGTTTAGGTTTGCTTGGTCTGTATATTTTTTTTTCATGTAAATATTTTCATGTGCAATAAATATCTGTTACGTAATATTTGTAATAATCAAGTCGAGGGGATATAGGGCTTAGGTGCCGTTTGTGTTGTGCATGGGTGGTGGTCTGTATTTATGAACTAGAGAGGAAGAAAAGAAAGCTGCTTTTTATTATTGCTTATATAATAAGACAAGTTAAGTAAGTTTTTTATGAACAGGTAGTTTGGGTGAGTGATTTCTATTTTGGTCTAACCTAGCCTTAATTCATGCCAAATTTTCCTGTTACACTTCTTCTGTTATCATCCCCATCCCTGGACTGGGGCGTAAAGCACGGGAAGAGGTAAATACTTAAACATGTTGCTTAAATAGGTTAAAATATGACATTAATGAATCTCATCAGGTGATAAAAAATATTTTGATCTTTATTTATAAGAGACTCTGCGTCTCTAAGACATCCCTTTTATAGCTAATCATGTTACAGACCTGATATCAGTTAGCATAATTGATTGCTAGATGTTCTCCCAGCTGAATCTTTTTAAACTTTCTTGCTTTTTCAGACATTTGTTTCCCCCGTGCCAACTTTTTTGGGACCTGTAGCAGGCATCAAATTTGAAATGTGCTCATTTAGTGGATAAAGGTGTCCAATTTCCCAGTTTGAACATTCGTCATGTTGTCTATGTTCTGTTGCGAATAAAATATTGGCTCATGTGATTTGAAAGTCTTTTAGTTTTCGTTTTATTCAACTTTGAAGAACGTCTCAACTTTTCAGGAATTTGGGTTGTATGTTAATACAGTGCACCCCTGCAATACCGCGGTTCACCTATCGCGGGTTGATTTTTTGATTCGCGGAATTTTTGGGCTTTCACGGGACTCTGGAATATAAAATATAATTGAAAAAAATGTTAATTCAAACATTAAAAGAACATTTAAACAGTATGCACTGTATTTCATCAGCAGATGAAAAGTGAAACTTGCTGTGTAAGCCACTTCCGTTTCAGCTAGTAAACAGGAAGTGACCTCACCGGCAGTAAGTACACATGTAGGATTTTATATGTTGTTAAAATTACATATGTTTAAGAGTGTAGAAAATGTTTAAGAGCATAGGAAGTGTTTATAAATGAGTGGAAATGGTTTATAAATATATATATATATACTGTATATCTGCTGTTAGTAGCCCGGGCGTCTATTCAAAAAATTTTTTGGACGGCCCGGCGTTTATAGGAGGCCGGCGCTGAATAGGGACAGGCTCTTACCCCCTTCTCAGACAGAATGGTACGTGCGTATGTATGCTAATTTTCTGGGCTAGTCTGCCCCCTGACTCAAATCCGGCTTCTCTGGTTGCGCAATCGTCTTTACCGGAGCGCGAAGCTATACCAGGCTCCATGTAAACACTGCGCTTTTCAGTTGAGACGTTTGGCAAAGATAAGGAACATTTTGTCAAAAGATCAC
>JAQLOM010181125.1:0-10595 GCA_030068315.1 Chrysichthys thysi | reverse complement strand
ATGAGTCGACTTCTGGCGTTAAGGAAGTGAGGAGGAAGATGGGCGGGGAGGAGGTTACTGTGCAGCCAATGAACGCAAGGTACCCAATATGCAAACAGAAAATGGGAAAACATTGGTGCATACGAAGGGGAAGGGGAAAATGGCCAGGGCTGTGTTTGTTCGACACCTGATTATGTGGTCGTGACCAGGTGCAAAGTTCTGGTGGATTTTATGGTTGGGAACCAGAGGTTCCACTGTGTGAGTGTGTGTATATATACATATATATATACACATACATGTGCTGTAAAGAAAAGACAGTGTAACATAAAAGAAAAACTACCACATGTAGTAAACAGGTATAAACTAGACCATGTCAGACTGGGTTTTTTTTCCCCCTTTGGTCTTTGCTTTTTTTCGTAAATAATAGTCAAAAGTACAATACGTGCAGTTTTATAAGGACATGAGCTGGAAGTTTTTCTGTGCATCTTGGAAAATCTGCTACATTTCTTCTGCAGACTTTGCCTGTTGCACTTGCTTTTTTCCATGCAAAACCCAGGAGCCTTCATTATGTGTGTGTGTGTGTGTGTGTGTGTGTGTGTGTGTGTTTTGATTATGGTAATACAGTATCTTGCTTGCTTTCCTGACATGCAAACATGTTTCAAATACAAATTCTTTTTTTTTTCTTGTTAAAGCAATGTTTGGAAATCCAAACTGTTCTTGCGGCCTGACTCAGTAATGCAAAATTAAACATGTGAAAAAATATGTATAACAAAATCTTGCCCCCAAAAAGTAGAGTGCCTAAGAGTTTTACACACACACACACACACACACACACACACACACACACACACACACACACACACACACACACACACACGTTATCCAATGAAGAGAAGTTTCTTTCCTCTCAAAGCAAATCCAAGACAGACCCTCCGAGGATAATCGAATCTCCCCAATCTGGCAACCCCGTCGTAGCCCTCATACCCAAAACGGGACACTGGGTCACGTGGTGCGAGCCGCACGCGCTTTAAAAACGTCCCAGATGAGCGCGCGATACTCCCCACCTGAGCTATTTCACACCTCAACAGTCCGAGCAGGAACCAGGGTCAACCCCGCGAGCCTGTCCTCCCCTCTCACCTTCCCATGAAGCTCTGAAGAAGAACAAGGAGAAGAAGAAGGAGAGCCTGCAGCTTTATTTACACTTTTATCGCTTTAACATGGCATTAGAAGTTAGGAGCGCGTGCGCTACGCTTCTCCTCGGGTGGACTGTGGTGTTTTCTAGCCCCGCGTGCGCTTACCTCTACAACAACCGCTATGTCGGGTGAGTGTAACTGACACATCCATTCATTCTTTCATTTCTTCCCTTCCTTCGGACATTTCTGTGCTTTAATTAAACTAAACACACGTACAGGATGGAACGAGGGACTGTTGCTTTCTGCTCAGCCGCTCGTCTCCATGGAAACAACCCTGACCTGAGAATAATAATAATAATAATAATTAAAAAAAGAAAAAAGAGTCGACTCCGAATTCGATTCCAGATGTTGGGCAGGTATTCTAAGAGTCGACTCCGCGAGTCGACTCCATAATCTAATCAATAATTCCACTTTCTTTCAAAATCCTAAACCAAAGCAGAGGACAGTTGTTTGAATGTTGCTAAGTAATCTGCGATATGATTAATGGATTCATTCACTAACACAACACACTGTTATGGGTGATAGTATAAAAAAAAAAACACATAAAAAAAATATATAGGTATATTCTTGCCCCAATAAGAACATAGCTCAATTTAATAGCTACCTTTTGTACTTAGGTACTCCTAAGAGTCTCTAGCATCCGTACTGTTTTATTCGACATTTTTTTCTTATACCTAATACATCTGTTATTTTAGGTTGTTTTCCTAGTAAGTACAGTGGAAACTTGGATTGCGAGCATAATCCGTTCCGGAGACATGCTTGTAATCCAAAGCACTCGTATATCAAAGCGGGTTTCCCCGTAAGAAGTAATGGAAACTCAGATAATTCGTTTCACATCCCATAAATATTTAAATAAAAATCACAAAATATAACAGAAATGTGCAGCGCACCTGTTCTGAGCACTCCCAATAGCGGTGCATGTCAAAGAACTCGCGACACTAAAGACTACTTCCTGGTTTTCTTCCGCAACGCCACGGTGCGTCACATGGGTGGCGACAGGTGTACTGGATTGGGACTGATTGTGGGAGCTATATAAAGACTCACGTAAGCACGCCAAGGTTGCAAGGCATTAGTTGCCATTTTCCGCGCTCTTGCCAAGCCTCGCTATTCCCGTTTTTGCTTTCTCCGGTTCTGACTAAGTTTCTGTTTCTTGTTATTCAACCCCACCACACCGGACAAAAATAAAATAACCTGCACTTTACCTTTAAAAAGACTCGTGGCTGGTGTGAGGGGGAGGGGAGAGGACTTTCATGTTTGACTTTTGATTTTCACTACAACTCATAGCATGAGTTTCTTTTCGTGTGACTTTAACAAGGAAACTATCCGATATATGCTAACGCAGATATTGACTATATGAGTGAGCCACTATCAGTGGGTGAGAGTGAGTGAGAGAGAGAAGTTGTGATCACGTGAAGCTCGGCTGACAAAGCGTTCGCATATTATTCGTATTGCAAGACATCGCTCGTTGACCAAGTCAAAATTTATTAACATTTTTTGCTCGTCTTGCAAAACAACTCGCAGACCGAGTGACTCGCAATCCAAGGTGCCACTGTAATAATTTCCTCTAAAATGTCATCTTCAAAAGAAGTCGAATCATGTTCATTGCGTGTGAATCGACTCTCATTTCTCAACTCAAGCTCCAGGAACCAGAAAACCTACTGTGACTCCTGAAAGGAATGGGATTTGTCAACCTACATCCCAACAATCTGCTAAGAAAGTGTATATAAGCACCATAAACTGTCTGCATACATCCGAAGCCTGTGTCCAAACGTCCATTCCACCTTAGTTATTTGCTAATAGTGCGAAATTATTTAGTATGGTAATTATGCTGCTATGAATGTGAAATTCTGACCATGAAAATAATTTCGACCGCAAAATGTAGTCTACATGCGACTTTTTCTTTCATAAAAGATGTCTTGAATATATTTGAATGAATCTCAAGCAGCTGGTGGGAAAGACTCTGATTGCGAGCTGCATTTGTTTTAGATGAGAATCCCAAAACTTGACGTGAAAACATCTGTGTATGCATAATTCATCAGGCTTTTGGCAGCATCGATGATTTCTTTCCAATGAAATATATTGGCTATAGCATCTAAATCACTAAAATGTACTAACTCTATACAACTCAGGCTCAGGTTTAATTCATGATTCTCCAGTCCAAATTGCAATTAAGCTATATCAAAGGACATTAAATATCTATCAACCGAAATATCAGCCATTTTCCTTCCGCTTATTTCCCATTATCGTTCTACTCTAGGAACTAGGAATGGGGGCTTGATACGATCAGTCCAAAAGTTGCCAGAAGACCTTTTATAATCTTCCACAATTGGCAAAGTAAGGAACAGCCTGGTCGATTGATTGATTGTTAGCGATTTCTGCAGAACTACTCTTTCAAACGTTCGTTTGGTCAAGTTCCAGTTTGCCGATGGTTTATTGTGAATCGAGGCAGGTTTCAAACCACGAATGAGACGGAAAAAGACAACCTGAGAACTCTGAACCAGCCCTGATGCTAAATAATGGAACCCAGTATTCATGATAGTTAGATATTAAAAGGTTTGAGACCGTACACTGTGCTGAGGACATCTCTTGTGTCTTGGCTAGGAGTAAAGTTCGATTAGCTGATGGTGATTCTTCATCATTTTGGGTTGCTTCTCGAATCAAGGTTTTCCCGCAGCGATGTTAAAAGTTTCAAATCGGTCAGAACATACTGATTAATTCATTTTTAAACAGCAGCTCTGATAGTCGTTCCAAGGCAAACCAGAGAAACGAGGAATTTGAGCCGCGTGCGTGATTGAGATGTCATACCATGGACCGGTGAACGCCCGAAAATAGTGCACCGTTGGAATGCTGCCAAGAGAATATTTTCGATTCAGCATGTCGTAAATCTCCTTACATCCACGCACTAACAAGACGCAATTCACACTGACACTTTTTCCATCCGTGTTTGTTTTTCTTGCTGTCCCTCCATCTTTCCAAAGGCTAACTGAGGCTCTTGAGTTCCACGTAGGGCTGGCCGATATGACCTAAAAAAAACTGTATCACGATATTTTCCGACATTTTCACGATAACGATATTTAATCCCGATATATATTACGCTATAAAAATAATGTCCAGAGACAAAAGAAGATGCAGGATATACACCTCACAAGCTCTTGCGCACGCAGTAAGAATGTAATATAACAGGCCTAATGTTTATTAAGCTAATTGTACACATCATGCTACTTTACACAGACTCTTCACGGATGTTTTCATGTGGGGTAAAAACACTGCAGCTACCTGCTCATTTCAGATGGAAAGCTGATATTTCTGCGAAATCACGATACTCTCGATATTCAGCCGGCTCACGATATGAATGGTCATATCGCGATAACGATAATTTCTCGATATATGGCCCAGTGCATGGTTTCACTTGCATTTTCGGGCATCATTTCTTCCCTTGACAGGAACATAATCTCTTGCGCATCATTTCTTCCCATGATGGTAATGGAAAGTAAGCAAAAAAAACCCCAAAAAACCCAATAATAAACCAAAACATAAAAAATACTACCTTTTCCCAGCTGTTAGGAAGTAATTAGCGGTAGAAGTGAGAGCAGAAGGAAATGTTCCCCCCATTGAGGAAACACAAAGACAGCTGATGTGACAATCCAAACACGACCTCCTTAAATGCCAACAAATAGCTCCCGGTATATTTTTACATTGTACAGATGTCCAAGCATTACTTTTCCCAAACAAACAAACAAACAAACAAACAAACAAATAAATAAAGATGCGTATATTGCTCCTGGGTTTTGCATGCAAAAAAACATAGGCAAGTGCAAGTCTGCAGAAAAACTGTGGCAGACTGTCCGAGATGCTCAGAAAAACGTCCAGCTCATGTCCTCATAAAACTGTCCAAACCGTTCCTGGGATTACTGTTTAAAGGGGGGAAAAAGCAAACGGATCAACAGGATCATCACACCAAGTATTGACTTTGTGTAGTATACTACATGACGCAATTTCTTTTCTGTTAAGTAGAAAGATTTCATTTCCTTCTTTTTGAAGTTATCTTTATTGCACAGCATTTTTTTTGCATACACCTCAGTCAGACATTTACACAGTACTGTATTCTTTAACATCAGTGTTGCTGTACATTACAGGACATTCACGTGCAGGACAAAATCACACCCAAGGTGCGAAGAACCACTTAAGAGCGTACGGCCGTCACAGCCGAGCGAAAGACACGACATCGCAAGTGATAACGGACATCGCGGTTCTTATCTCAAGAGCGCAAACTTTACAAAAAGAAAAATGCTGTCTGCTTACTCAGACAAAAGTACTCTACAGGGAAGTAGAGTTTTTTTTTTTAGAGTTCCCTAAAATGTCGAACGCTGAAAAGTCTTAATTGTACAACAACTGCAGTAATGTAGCATGAATTAAGTTCAATTAGAGCTAGGTGCCATGCACCATCCCGGTGACAGAGCCTAAAAATATAAACCCGTAGGCAGTAGGTGTGTAACCCAATGACACAATGTGTGTCTTTTTAGTGCTCTAAATTTCTGTACACATACAAGGGAGAATCAGAAAATAAAGGCCATTTTTAAATTACGCGACAACCTGGGGAGCGAAAACCAAAGCATGCAGTGGAGACATCCATCTTCTCCAGAAGAAGAAGAAGAAATTAAAAAGTCAGGCCTCCCCCAAGAAAGTCATGTTAACGTTCTTTGGTACATGAAGTTTCCTATTCTGGCACATTTCCAAACACATGGGCAAACACTGAACAGTGCAAATTAGCATGCATTGCTGGGAAATGACCTTAAACCTGCAATTCGCAGCAAAAGAAGAGGAATGCTGGAAAACAGTCTTGCTGCACCATGACAATGCACGTCCTCATACAGCAGCAGAGACAGTACAGACAGTGCGACGGGTCGAGTTCTGACGTCTCCCACGTCCTCCTTACAGCCCAGATCTGGTGCTGAGCCATGATCATATCTTCAGTCCCTTGAAGGAGGCGCTGCGCGGTCACTGATTCACCTCTGATGAAGAAATAAAGGACGCGATGCTCACCTGGCTTCGGGAGCAGGCGAAAAACTACTTCTCTGCAGGAATCCAGGAGCTAGATGAACAATATGACAAACGCATCGCGTTGTCTTGCATGGGGACTGTGTGGAAAAGTGACATGTTCAGGTTCTCACAGTTACTCCTATTAAAGCCGTTAAATGTATTTTGCCTTTATTTTTTGATTCTCCCTCGTATTTGTAACGGGCGGCGACCTAAACGTGATTTCAAGATTTAATTAATTAATTAATAGATAAATAAATAAATAAATAAATAAATCAAACAGCAAATAGTGCGCCCCCTGCTGACGTCTGTATTTGTATCTGTTTTTAGAACGTACTATCTATTTGTATTCAGTTACATCTCTAGTAGGCAGACGCATAGGAGAATAGCGTTGCATGTTGTATATCACGGTATATCACATAACCAACTATCAGCGCTCGCTGACGTGGACGAGGCAAGTACAGACATGCTGAAAACAACTTGTAGGAATGCTTGTCTTTCATTCCCTGTCATGTGTGTTTGTATACACAGTTGATTTAGGTTTGCGGTTTGTTAAAGGTCGTGTGGCAGCCTACGTGCTTGAACTCTGGAGTGAATTCCAGTAGGGAAGAATAATGCGCACCAGATTAACAATTCAAAACGGGTGAAGTAGGGCAAGTGGGACTTCATTTCCAGCCTTGGGTTAGATTTTAATATCTAAATTGGCAGATGCTAAGGTTGCAGTTGCTCCTTTATTTAGGGAGCAGTGTGAGTGTGTGTGGGTGTGCCACTGAATGTTTGAATGGTGGACAGGAACCTGGTGGAGTATGGTGGATGGCGTAACAGATTTTTCTTTGGTGAAGTTTAATGTTTATTTAGCTTTTTTTTTCTTTTCTTTCCTTTTTTTGTTGTTGGAAGGAGTCTCCAGTGTCAGCAGCAAGAAACGAATCTGTCAGAAGCCACAGAATGTCAAGGACATATTCATACAAGAGTCAACAGATCTGACCCTACAAATATGCATGTAATGTGAGGTGTGCGCTACTTGGCAGTCAGCTGGTGCCAGCAGTTGTCTGACAACGTTACGTGTACGTATAACGTCAATGTAAGTCAAGGGTTGAAAACGTTGGGCAAGTTGCTTGAATGCTGAATGCAGCGTAGCTTGCTTGAAGAAAAACAACAACAGATAGTCTGATAGCTAGTCCAGAAGTGGTGACAGCAACTATGCTAAACGTTAGCTGCCTAACATGGCTGAGTAATGAACTGATCTGAGAAACTAGCCTAGTTTGCTAACAATCCCATGAATCTGAGCCTAATTCTAGCTATCTTGCCAGGCTATTGATATAATATAATGTTTAGGCTAGCATGTCCAGGCAGACACTCTCCCATATCCAGAGCAACCTACAGTACTTTGAAGCCTCTATCTATCTCTATGGGGAGATAAAAACGAATACAGTTGGCTAGCTATACAATACGTAGCGGAACATTAGCTAAGCTGGGGTGCTTACACAGATCTAAACAATGCTAATGTTAGTCAGCTAAGTTAGTTACTGCTAACTCCCCAGGAGTACCTCTGTGACCTAGCTAGCGAAGCTAGTCAGTAGTTTGGCTCACAATTACATTCAGCTAAGTTCACAATTAAACTATTTAAGACTAAGCTAGCTCTTATATTGTGCAAAGAAATCCAGTAGCCAAATCCAGGAGCTTTATTCTCTCAGGACAATGCTTATCATGTGTAAATGAATAAACAAACAAACAAACAAATAAATAAATAAACCGCCATAAATAAGAACTACTGCTTTTTACATTTTTTTTTAGTTTAGCTAATCAGTATTTATCCCTGCTTGTTTAGAGACTGTTTACATTTTCGTTATGCAAGCTTAATCGATTCGAGGGTCCTTGGATTAGTGACTCGAATATCCTGAATGAAATGAGAGCTAATCTCTCCAAAGGTGTGAGTTGACATCACACCCCGCAGGTTCTCTACAAAATACCATTAATGCCATTCCAACCGCACCATGTCACACACGTCAGCCCAGCACAAAGGAAACACTATCGGAGTGACATCATGGAGTAATCTCCGCTGCTCACCACACCGCAGGGACACGCCACCCTAGGTGTATGTTAGAGAATAAAACGCTGATTCTCTCTCTGAGCACAACAGGAGCTTTGACTTGCAGGACATTCTTATTACCCACTTGCTAAAATTAGAAAACGGCGTTCAGTGATGCAAATGGCGTCATTGTATTCAGTTGCTGATCCCCCAGCCTTTGACATGGAACGTGTAGGTGTCAGCCAAACCATAAAGGCCATCTTTCATCTCCTCTTTGCCTGGAAGCGCTGATGTCGCTCTGTAATAACAAAGACAGGTAAAGGGCTGTCAATAGTTATGGGAGATACGCAGACTGATTCGATCAAAGGAAAGTGCTAAATGAGTCATCGCAGGTTGGGGGGGGTTGCTTTGGCAGAGCTAGGATTGCTAGACGAAGGTTTTCTTTTTTTGGCAAATCCAGCAACACACAAGATTAGCCTAATAAAATGGGCCTTTTAGAGTTTATTTGGTTTTGCTAGTGCTAGTAGTAAGTACAGTAAACCCCCGTCTTTCGCGGGGGTTACGTTCCTAAACTTTCCGCGAAAGACGAAAATCTGCGCTACACGGACGCCACCCATAAATTTTTTTTTTTTAGAAAATAGTTTAAGTCCTAAATGATCCTCCTGCACTGTTTAAACACATTCTAGACACAATTAAACACATAAAGAAAACATCCGCGAGCATATAGCGAGGTGAATTCTGTGTCGAATTCGTAGAAACGTCACATTTATAGCGAGTACTGCGACAGGCGAAGAACCGGGATGTTGGCAAACGCTGGTTGCTTCTCCCCAGCAGCCAATCACATCCAAGGTTAAATGAATAGGGCGTTCTGATTGGCCAGATTCGTTCCTCCAGCCATATTTTTTTTTTCAGTATCCCCACACCACGTTTTTATAAACAACGCTATGTGCTCTTTGCCTGTTGTGTAAATATGATCTACACTGTACTGTATTTTATATATTTTTAATATTTGACTCCATTGGAATTAATATTAGATTGTATAATACCAGGAAAATCCGCAAAAAACCCAAAACAAAACGATCTATTGTAGATAAACAAATAGCGAATAGCCGGAGGGCACGAAATGTGAACCGCGATATAGCAGGGGATTACCGTAGTAAGAGACTATTGAAAGGTGATATTTAAAGTCACTTATCTCTTACTTGTACAAACAATCTGGGAAAAAAAACATTGGGTTAAGCCGTGACCTCAGGACAAGTGAACCAAGCGGCTGAGAAAACCCGTTTTCAAAACGGACCTCCTGTTCCCCTGTGGGCAGCTGTAGAACCTGGTGGTGGCGATCTGAACATGTGAACATGGGTGGGAATAAGAGGTGGGGTCAAGGACTTCATGCAAAGGTTAAACCAACCAATATAACTGTTAGAGACTTAATCCTAATTAAAAAAAAGAAAAAGGCCTCTAGTGCTTGTAATGGTCGTGGTGGATCTAAGGAACACTCGCCAAGAAGTGGGAATACTTGCCAGTTACAGCCCTGTTTCACACCTAGGGGCAATTTAGAGTCCCCAGTCCACCTGTGAGGTGTTTTCGAGAAGTAGAGTGATTCCTGAGAGCGTTTAGGGAAACCCATGTGGACAAATGGACAACGTGCAAAACTCTATACAAACAGTCATCCATCGTCATTGGGCAGAATTTCAGTTTCATAATAAAACGTTTAGTATTTGCGTGCATTCGTGACGCATATTATCGAGCCTGAGGCTCTTTACTGCCCTACACAGGTTCACTACCCGTGCTCACTACATAGGGTAAGACAACATGGTGTTGTAGGGTGTGTGAATTAGGCAATTAGGAAGTAGGCAAATGTAATTGAGATTTTTTGCAAATTCAACCAAGGAGGAATAAAATGTGTCCCCATTGAAACTGTTTTAGTACAGTTCAAGACAATTCAGAAAGTTCTTTAAATCTACAGTGAGGTTGATATGTCTGAGACCGCCAGTGAAACTGCTTTTAGTTTGTATTCTGTTCTAAAGGAATGCAACATTTCTCGATGCAAATTATTTTATTGATGAAACGTCGATTCTTAGA
Organism: Chrysichthys thysi; assembly: GCA_030068315.1. Classification (NCBI taxonomy): domain Eukaryota; kingdom Metazoa; phylum Chordata; class Actinopteri; order Siluriformes; family Claroteidae; genus Chrysichthys; species Chrysichthys thysi. Next base: position 275 of record JAQLOM010181125.1, on the reverse strand, counting down.
ACCATTTAAATGAATTTCAGAATTTCTTAGTATGCACGTATTCGTATGCCGACATGGACTGGACATTTGGTCCACAACCTGACGGTGAAATCTCAAAGTCTCAAGGAAAATTTGACCTTCTGTTCAGAGGAGTTAACATGGTCAGTATCACAGATTTGCTTAAGTAATTGTGACTTATAATATTGAGGATTTATATATACTCAGCAAAAAAAGAAACGCCCCTTTTTCAGGACTGTGTATTTCAACAATAATGTTGTAAAAATTCAAATAACTTT
>JAQLOM010181105.1:0-10598 GCA_030068315.1 Chrysichthys thysi | reverse complement strand
CACACACACACACACACACACACACACACACACACACACACACACACACACACACACACACACACACACATATTGAAGTAAGTAACTCAGTATGCCATTCTCAGCCACTTTAGTAGATAAGGTTGTTTTTTTTTACCTACTGCCTCACATGGATCGATTTTCCACGATTTTCCAACATAGCATAATTCCCAGGGCTTCCTTCCTTCATTCCATCCTTCTTTCCATGCTTCGTTTATTCCTTCCCTCCATCCAGTCTCTTGAGTTTACACTGAATGGTGAAAAAAACAAAAAACATCCTGTGAGGCAAATTTACCTTGGCTGAGGAAAACTCATTACTATTCATGTCCTCATAAGCTACCTTAGGTAGAAGGTTTGGAGTAGGATAGGGTTAGAATGAAGGCATTAACCAGCCTACCAGGTGCCACTTTCCTCATAAATGTTCAGGAAATTCGTGAGCAGCAGTTCTGTGGGTGGAAATGCCTTGAGAAGACAGAAGTCAGAGAAGAATGGCCAGATAGGTTGGAGTTGACAGGAAAGCTATGGTAACTCAAATAACCACTGTTTACAACCACGGTGAGCAGGAAAGCATCTCAGAATGCACAACTTGCCAAACCTTGATACAGATAGGTTAGCGACAACAGCAGACGACCAAATCGGGTAAAGATTGGAAAAAGACCACATCATGTTAAAGATTGGAAAAAGTCCAGGCGAAGTTTTTATAAGCAACTGTGTTCGAGAAACTGTGTAAGAACACTGACCTGCTGACATGTTTAGGATATAAAGTAGATGAAGATGTGGTCTGAATGAGTGGTGTTTACTGAAATCAATACTTTTTTTTTATTGTGAGGCAGGGTTTTGTTGTGATTGGTCTGTGATTGAGTGAGGGCCAGTAGGAGGGAAGAATGCACATAGGGGGATAATCCTTTCAAGGTTTCTTTATTAATGCCTTATGATAAAAGTGCTGTTTCGGTCTAAAGAGCATAAAGATGTGGTCAGATTAAAACCCTCTAGGTCAGGGGAGGGTAAGCCGAGCCTTGGAGGGCTGGTGTGGGTGCAGGGTTTTGGGATGACCTTTCACTCAATAAAGGCAGTAATAAAGCTGTGTAGAATTGTGGGTGGAGTCTGTTGATGTTGATAGAAGGATCAGCACAAAAACCTACACCCACACCGGCCCTCCGTGGCTCAGTTCGCCCACCCCTGCTCTAATGATTACAAATAGCAACCAAGGAACAAAACACTGCATCATTGTCAATATCAGGGGTTTCCATACCATACTGCTCCTGCAGCTCTTACAGAAATGACAGAAATGTCAGCTAAAAAAAAGTGTGAATCAACAACGTACTTGTAAAGGTGTAAGTGGGGGTAAGTCTATCATATTCTTATGTTGATATAAATAAGATTTAGGGCCGAGTTCAGAGTCGGAAAATTAAAAGTTCAATGGTTACTATATTTATGGTGGGAAATTTAAGTGCATTCAGAGATGGGTTAGGCACAGACCGCGAACATGGCCGTGCTTGCAGTAATTTTTTAAATGCTGTTTTCTTGCGATAATGAGACAGTTATTTTTTTTATCTCAAGATAAGCTTGTTTTCTTGTGATAAGGAGTTAATTATTTCGTTACCTTCAGATACCAAAGCTCGTTTTCTCATGGTAATGAGAAGATCCTTTTGTTATCGTGTGATAAATCACATATTCTTGTGACAAGTTAATTATTTCGTTATCCTGAGATTACGAAGCTCGTTTTCTCTGGGTAGCGAGTTTATATTTTTTTATTCGTTTATTAATTTTTATGCTGACAGACTGACTGCACGAATGTCAAATCACGTACGCAGGACGGGTGCTTTTATTTTGAAATCAGTTCTTACAGGCTCTTTCTTATCTCGCGATAACGCGTTTATTTTCCAGGGTGTCACAAGCAAACGGCATTAAAAGCATTAGTGCAAGTTCAACAACTCTCGGTACCTGTTTGAGATCTTTTTTTCCTGTAGCATCTAGACTACCACCTTTAAAACAAAAGAATATTTCTCTTTGTCTTTTTGTTATTTTTGATGTGATCTCCTGTTAACAAAATGTGTCCATGGTATTAATGAAAAACTGACTGTGCATTCATGTATTTTTTCTGCTTATGGCTTACTTTAATTTAATTCATAAAATTCAGTCCTCAGGATAAGCAGTGTCTATTTAGAGAACCATTAAAGAACCATTTTAATGGGCAATGCAATTAATTAATTGATTGATTATAGTAGAATTTTGGGCGGCACAGTGATGTGGTGCTTAGCTCTGTTGCCTCACAGTCCTGGATTCGATCCCCACGCCGACCTGGCGCCTTTCTGTGTGGAGTTTGCACGTTCTCCCCGTGGGTTTCCTCTGGGTACGCCGGTTTCCTCCTACAGTCCAAAACCAGGCACAGAGGGGATTAGGCTAATTAGCTACTCTAAATTGGCCGTAGGTGTGAATGTCATTCTGAATGGTTGTCTGTCTCTGTGTGTCAGACCTGCCCAGGGTGTACCCCGCCTCAGGCCCGGCACCATGGGCAGGCTTAAGGGTGCCGTGCCGGCCCCCGGACTCACTTGGGCCCGCCCTGGAAATACGAACCCCCCCCCCACCCCCACCCCCCGCTCGCAACATTTTGCCAACGCATTTTCCTGTCTGCAAATCCATGTCTGGCGCCGGGGCTGCCCCGCCTCTAGCCCGAAGTCAGCTGGGATTGGCTCCAGTTTAACCCCCCACCACCCTAAATGAGATTAAGCGGTAGAAGATGAGTGAATGGTTGGTAGAATTTTTTTACTTAAGATAAATTGACTTGGTATGGCATTCCATAGTTGTTGTTTTTTTTTTTAAGTTTACACAGCTGCTGAATTCTGATCCAGTCTTTTTGCCAGAAAAACATGATTCACAAAGCGTCCGTAACCACGACATGCCTCTGCTTTACTCAGATTCCTTTCGACACACATAACTCCTGTGTAACTTCTGAATCATGCCCAAGTTTGTACTTAGAGTCTATTGTGTCCTGCTGTCTCTGTGACACTCCTGGATGGTTTACAACTAAGATTATGAATGTCCTCAAAGTAGAGACATTGTACTTTAGGCTTCTTTCCAGGCCGAAAGCAGCAGATCAAATTTCACAACTCTTGATCTGCCAGTTCAGTATCAGTGCTGACCCTCATACAATGGGCAGAAAGATATAATGTGGTTTGTTTACTTTTACTGCAAGATCTGCACAACCATGTACAGTCCATGAGCTCCATAAACCATGCGCTACTGTAGATTTATTCATAAATTGACTTCAGTGTCACACGCTTGGCCCTGGGGTGGCCTCTTGGCCATATTGCAGCTTCTAGACATAACCATGTGGTCTCAAAGTCATAACCTTAGAGCATACGCAGGGGACGTTTGGAGAGCTGGACGCTCCTTGATTTTTGGCCTTCCCACCTGTCACGGTTTCTATAGAAACAGCCTTAAGATCAGCTCAGGTCATCAATCCTTTACCTTACTTGCTATGGAGATATGCGCGTGTGAAGGAAGTATCAGGAAAAACCTGAAAAATGTGTTTTTGTGTAGTAGCTGAGGCAAAGACCACTAATTATTTCTGTAATTGTCATCCCTTAAGGTTTGCATTCACCTAGAGGCTGCTGTACCCACACAGCTGATACAATTCTGCATCTTCGTTTCAGGAGAATCTGTTGGTTAGGATTGCACCCCCTTTCCCCCCTTTCTACTTTCATTTATAAGCCTATCTCTGTTGGTTTTGCTTTGGCCTGTGGTTTAAGAATAACTGGATTAATTATGTACTCTTACAGAAATAATCACATTAAAATCACAAGTATAGCACTATCGCAAAAAAATATTTTGCGATAGTGCTATGCTTGTGATTTAAATTTAATTATGCTGCTCAAAGCGAAACTCCAACAACTTCATCAAATAATCACATGCAAACGATGCAGTTTTTTCCCCCTTCACAATTCATTTATTCTCACTTTTCACACGTAGCGTACTCGTTCTTATTTTCACACACGGTTTTTCCGACACAATTGATTTATTTTCATGTTAATTTTTCACAGCTTGGCCCGAGATGTGTGCGTGCATTGTAGTAGTAACAAAACCGTAAAAACAATTTGTGGTTGCTGTTGTTGTTGGGGTTTGACCCGAAGGCCAAATTACTCCTGTAATTTCTGTTCTATTTTTAAAAAAGCAATTTATTTGTTTTGACCCTGAGGCTGTTTTATTCACCCTACTTGAAAAAAAGTCTGTATTTTAGGCTCAGTAAAATGATCTTTTGGTCATGGTTTCACCTTTTTTTCCCCCTTCTGTTTTTCTTTTCTTTTTTTCTTCTTCTTTTCTGTTTCAGTTTCTGTTTAATTTCTCTACTATTAATGTTGAGTGTGTGGTTTAATTTTTCACATGTGATCTTCCCCCAAAAATACATGTATAGTTTCCTTTTGATGTCACGCATTTGTGAAATCAGAATTGCAGTGTCATGGCATAGCATGGAGGAATGCACTTTCACACGTGATCATGTATTATTTACACAGTGGTGCAGAGGGTAGTGTTCCTGCCTCACACCTTCAGGGTACCTGGTTTGGGCTTGTGTGTGTGTGTGTGTGTGTGTGTGTGTAGTTTTGCCCATACATCCAGATCTATTTCCACAGGTTTCCTCCCACCTCCCCAAACCATGGCTGCGTTCCAATATCCATACTTTCATGAGTACACTTACACGTAGTACACAGTCCACACTTACTAAGTGGACAGATTTCAGTAGGTAATTGTTGTTCCAATCGCCGACCACATGGTGCACTTACCGGAAATTACGATCACGACTGCCGCCGCGGCTCGTCATCCCGCTAAAAAATCATCCCCAACTTTGAACAGCGAACAGATTTTTAACCCTTCACAGATTTCTAGCTTGCAAAATGACTCCACTAATGCAGACTGTGTAGAAAATCAGTTCCGGCAGCCATTTTTCTTTTCTTTTTCAAGCCGAGTCGGGTCCGCTTCTTCCGTTACGTAGCTAAGATGGCGGTCGTTGAGTTCGAAAAGTGTACATTGTTCCACATTCCAAGATTTGACCGTTATGAGGGCACCATCCGGGTCCTTTCAGTACAATTATTTTCGCCACAATCGTAATGGGAACACCCTACGGACTCAAACTAAGCATAGTAAGTACAGAAAGCATGGATATTGGAACGCAGCCCATGCATGTTTGTGGACTGACTACTTTAAGTTGCCCAAAGGCGTGTGTGTGTGTGTAGTTTTGTCCATACTTCCATCCACATCTGTTTCTACTGGTTTCCTCCCATCTCCCCAAACCATGCATGTATAGTGGACTGACTACTTTAAATTGCCCAAATGTGTGTGTGTGTGTGTGTGTGTGTGTGTGTGTGTGTGTGTGTGTGTGAAAGATGCCCTGTGATGGACTGATATCCTGACCAGATCGTACTCCCTCTGTGGTCCTGGGATAGACTCTGTATCCATGACAACCTGTCCATGATAAAGTGCTTGTAAACAAATGAATACACGAATGAACAAATAATGACGTGTGAAAAACCGTCCACACACGTGAAATTTACGTGAACCCCCACCCCAACCCCCAGGGGTCAGAAATAATTAGCACTTTTTTTTCTTTTTTCAGTTCCATATCAGTTGGACTCCTGCAGGCAAACTATCCAGCGCGTGCATCATGTACACAGCTGGAGAAAACCCCCGTTCTGACACGCTTCGGAATGCCTTGTGACCGCACTGCGCATGCGCGCACCTCGTGACAGCGATAAGGTCGCCATAGAGATAGCGTGTTCCGACTCGCGCGAGCGCCCAGGTCCCGCCCCGCCCCATGCAAACACTCGCCACCTAAACCAGGAAGCAAAATACACACAAACACGGACTAAAGGAACGAACACAAACAACACAGGATAGAGGAGTTGTTTTCGGGGCGTTGCTGCCCAGAAGCGAATATAATCCCATCGTGGATGTGTTTACTCTCCTGAACGCGCGTGGGTATGTACCGTGGGGTTTTTATTTATTTACTATGAAATCCAGCGCGAGCCTCCCCCCCTCCCTTTTTTTTTTTTTAAATAAAAAAGGTACAGGATGTGACATTGCACTCATTAACATAACCGACACACCGAGAATCGCCTTGTGCTTCACATTTATATTCCTAATGACCAGAGAGAGAAACGTGACTGTCCACATATTGCATGCATTGTTTATTTATTTGCTTGTTTCTGCTTGTTTGTTCATTATTTTAAAGGGGACTTTTACTCTATAAAGTGTGCACGATGCGTGCAAAAGTCTCCAGTGCGACATTAAACGCGTGTTGACTTAACACTTGCATCGTGTGATTTCGATATTTCGATATAGGAACTTTGAATAACTTGCACACTGATGTTTATAATTAACATGCAGTGTCGAAGAGTTATTTATCAATGCTATTATTAACTCCTTTCATCAATAAATTCATCTGTAGTTGCCCTCAGTGCGGGTGGAATACTTTGCTGGTGGTGGTGTGACCTAAGGAGAGTGATGCAGCAGAGCTTTAGTGTTTTCGTTTGTGACTTCTTTTTTTTTTCTTTCTACACCCTGCTCAAACAGATCCTCTTCTAAATCTTCAACCTTTACACTAATATTGAAGTCCAGACAGTCCCTCTTGACCCGTTGTCTGATCGGTGACTAGTCCAGAGGCAAGTTTTTGCATCTCAGGGAATTGCGTCCAAGCTTTTATATTAATTTTGAATTAATATGATGGGGAAAATGTCTCTAGAAAAAAAGGAGGAGGCAAAAAAGACACCTTTTCTTTGTTTTCAGGCCCTGGAGCACTGTAAGGGTCATGGTGGTGTTTTGCATTCCCTTACAGTGCTTTGTGTTAACCACAAACCCTAGCCCTAACCATTAGTACAAAGGCAAGGCAAAAGTATGGAGTATTGAGAAAATGCAAAAGTACTGTAAGGTACGACAGAGTATTAGGGCCACACATGAAGAAAAGAAATATTTTTGCCATGAGGAGAATAAAGTCAACATTAAACTCGAAATGTCGAGAATAAAGTTGAACTCAGAGCGATCAATTGGCCGACGACTCAACATGCCTCGTGTAGATGATTTGGTCAAATTGGACTTCAGAATCGGGTTTAGCGATAAAGAAATCCTCGCTGTTTTAGCGCAAAACCACAGTGTGATCATTAGTGTAAGGACACTATAAAGGTTGTGCTGAAAACTTCGTTTGTTCAGAAGGAGAAATCATACAAACTTGGAAGAAGTGGCCACATTCTTGCAAACTGAAATTGCTGGAAATGGGTAGATGCAGGATTATCGATGGGTACACCTGCATCACATCATGTGCGTGTCTGAGACTGCAGCTGTGAAGCAGTGGCTCTCTCTCTGAACTAGTTTTGAATGTCAAGATTAAAGTCGACACATCGAGATAAAAGTCGACATCTAATTTCAACTTTATTCTCGAAATTTCGAGTTTAATGTCGACTTTAATCTCGTCATGGCAAATTTTTTTTTCTTCATGTGTGGCCCTAATACTCCGTTGTAGTAAGGGACCGCAAAAGTAGCTCCACAAGAAAAAATAAATAAAGCACAGGGTGGGACATGAAAAGCAAGCCCGCCTCCAATACTGGTGCCATGCTCTTTGGGCTACTTTTTTGTGGCCCAACCTGTAAATAAAATGGAACCCCATGAGACCTGTTAAACTGCTCTAGCATTTGCACGTGATGTGAAAGCTGCTCAGAGGACTAATGAAAATGCAACGCCAGCCAACAATTTAGGACTAGAATGGATAAGAACTTGACAAAATATAAACAAGCTTTCCGTAAATATTTCATCATATTGCTGTATACTAAGTTACCTTAGCATTTGTGAGTAAGGCCTATTTATGAAATATTAGCTTATTATTAGGTATTCCACTTTAATGCGTTCAGGTAGGGTCGTCCTAACACTTTAACCCTGCTCTGGTACCATGGGGTCTATGTGACCCCAGCCCTCTTTGGATCATGTTTTTTTTTTTTTTTGGAAACTGTCACGATTAATGCTCTTGCCTGCCACATATTTTCTCGTAAGGCCTTCCTATGTATGTGACACATTTTTGATAGTTACAAAGTCTTTCTGATTATTTTTTATTTAGGTTTATTTAAGCTTCATCATAGTACCTTTAATGTGACTGGTACTATGGGTCAATTTGAAAATAAACTTAAATAAAAAAATAAGCAGGAAGACGGGTATGTGTGGTCACAGAAGCCAAAACCTGTCAGAAGAACCCCGATGTGAAATATTGTCAGACAGAAACCAGGGCCGAAAGGGAACGGGGGTCAAGCAGACACACCCCTGAAAGCATGTGATTTATTTTTCGATGATGCCACGATAACAGAGATTGTGACATGAACCAAGCAAAAAATTTAAAGTGTGAAACCCGGTTACACAAGCAATGCTACACCACCAGAGGCACCCTCAGCAGCCACAAGCACCACACAGCATCATCCAGGACAACGCAAGAGATGCTATATTTATCCCTGATCAAGTAACAAGAAAACCAAATTAGTTGTGCAACCAGTGCCAACAGTACCATTTTTGCCTACAGCGGGGTGAAATAAGCGGAAACTCACACATGAAGTCTTGTGCCATATTATTTGGATTTTATAACACATTGTCATACCATATTATTTCAAGGAAAACAAAATATTGTAATAAAGAGGGGTTATTCTGGTCATATAGCATGTTTTTCAAGCATTTACCAAGTATGTGACTTTTTTTTCATGGTCCCAGAGCAGGGTTAACATTCCAGAAGTTTCCAATGGTCGTAATGGCGGCCATTTTGGAATTTGACTCGAAATGGAATTGGAGCCGTTTCGATTATTTGAATTTGACACGTTTCACTGACGCCTACAGTGCTGTCTTAATCTTTTACACTACAGAAACCTAGAGCGGTTACACCAGGTGCTGTGTAAGGTGTAGATTGTAGGTGGTAGCTAATTCCTCATGTAGTATGTGCTGTCATTGACTGATCTTTTCAGAAGAAAACCAAGCTGAGGCACAGGAAGTTCCCCTCGAATCAGCTCAGTATAGTTTTAATATAGTATAAGAGGAAGCATTTAATCTGTTTAGCTCTAAATAGAAAGTGTGTGTGCATGTTAAAGGACAGGTGTGCATTTGTGTTTGTATACTATCCCAGAAGTGTGTAAATGTAAAGCTGTTTATACATAGTTTAATTACAGCAGTGTGTAGAGAGATTCGTACTTATCGTATAGAGCGACGTGATTCCAGTAAAATCTCAGGCTGAATTCTGTTCGATAACGTGTCCTCCATGTCAGGGTATGGTACAGTAATGATCGACATAGAACATGACTACATTCTGCTTATGATTTTGTACAAACAGTGGGCTTTCATAAAGACACATGTTCTTCAGTGTGAGCTTGAAGTAATGAGGAGGTTAATTTAGGTTTATGCTACGTTTCGGTATCACCACTAATGTATTTGAATCCATGAGTTCCCTGTAGCCTTGCGTTGTCGTCCTTGTGGTAGCTTTTAAATCCGAGCAGATCAGAAGTTGAAAGGTTAAGACGCCGCCTGAAATGCTGTGTAGGCTGGTGACAGTGTTACTAAACACCCGCGGTGAACGTATCAGATTAATCAAAAGTTTTTTGAAGCGTGTGTGCTTTTTATTTATTTATTTATTTATTTATTTATTTTAACAGTCATTTTTAGATAGTGCTGTTTTACACTGGCTAAGTCGTAATGCGTAATACAAGCATACCGCTAAACGTAGGTAGTTAGTTAGCCTGACCTAGTTTAGACTCTTCCATATTATAAAACCTGTTTATCCCAACCTGAGATTAGAAATGTTACCCCAATCATGACTTCAGCCTTATTAAGTGAGTTATATTTAGCTAATGACAGAATGATCTACTTTTTTACCTGCTGTCACCATGCTTTCCTGGTCAGAAACGTAATCAGTGTAAAATTTACTTCCCAAGGGAAAGTTTTTATAGAACACAAAGGGAAATATTTGGGGTTTTTTCCCTCCTGGTTTTGTTTACCATTGTGCCTCATTTGCGCACACAATCGTAACTTTAATGACATGATGAGTATATTTTTAAAGTAGCTGGCTATTATTAATTAAACATAACTTGAATGTAGCTTCAATCCTGTTAGCATGTTAGCCTTAACGTGCTTTTATTGCTATTAGAAATGTCCCAGGAATGTAACCGTCACACTGTTAGCTCTGATACTAAGCATATAGTAGCTTTTTTTTAAAAATGTAAATGTAATTATTGATCAAACATATTAGTTAAGTTTCAGCTCTAATAGAGTTAGCAAATTAGCTTGGGTGTAGAATACTGAGGTGAACGATGGAGTTAGTGTAGCGGGCTTTGGTAACAATGAAACAACCATAAAGGTGTGTGTGTGTGTGTGTGGGTGTGCATGCTATAATCTTTGCAAACAGAAAGTTCTTACTTCCGTCTCGTGAGTTTCCTGTTTGTACGACTTTCAAAACTTTCACCTTTACCTTACACACACACACACACACACACACACACACACACACACACACACACACACACACACACACTCACTCACTCACGCACTCAAGCACACACACACACACACAC
>JAQLOM010180916.1:0-10606 GCA_030068315.1 Chrysichthys thysi | reverse complement strand
TATATCTAAGGTAAGTGGCCTCTTCTTCTTCTCAGAACCAGCCTTGCTACTCACTTTCTTAGGACCCATGATGAAAAAACAGGGTACAGGACAAATAAAGTTCCAAAACACCACAAAGAACACAAAACGAAGCAAGAAATGCTGCGGTGATTCTTACTCAGTGAGCTCGATATGTGATCTGGGACTGGGACACAGGAACGTGTTATGGCGGCGGGCCGCACGAAACGTGATGAAATCGCCAATGTCGTATCACAAAAAACTGTCAGATCCCAAAGCAAAAAATAGCCCGACATCAACCTCGTATCTCAGAAATTTCGTAACCTGTACTACACATTGTATTATGGGATGGATTGAAACCGTGATGTTGTAGCGCCATCGCTCTGAGCGTGTGTGGCGTTGCGGCATGGTGTGTGATTAACGGAAACCACCCCCCGCCCCCTTCTCCTTACAGACGCGCACGCTTTGGGCCTCACACAATTTTTTGCTTGGCTGTCATTAATTATAAATATTAGAATAAGATACTCTCTGTCAGTTGGGGGAAAAAACCCGATAAGCGGTGACATATTTTTTGGATGTGAAAAACATATATCAATCAGATTTTCAGTTCATTAGATTAAAGCGATGAAATGAAAAAACAAAAAAACAAACAACAAAAAAAAAAAACCCCAGGTCACATTTCCATTCTCTCTGGAGTCTTAAAGCCCAGAATCAGATTTTACTTAGACTATTCATGAACCATCACACCATAAAGCTTCCATTTGTTTCTCCAGGTCACAAGTCTTATATATATTCAGGTCCTGGAGCATGAGAGATGGTTTCATGATTTCCCCAGTGTGTGTGTGTGTGTGTGTGTGTGTGTGTGTGTGTGTGTGTGGTGGGAGGAAGGAGGGGATGCTCCTGTGTGATCCATGGTATACCTCAGCCTCATGTCCAGTGTTCCTGGTAAAAAAACAGACTGTGGTTCAGTCTGATCAATGCTTGCTGAAGGTAACCTTACTGTATGATTGTTCTCATGTCTGTGTTGTTATTTACTAGGTTTCTTTAGCAGCATTAAATAAATGTTGAACTTTATCTTTTGCGACCTCCTAACAGGTGAAGGATTTGCTCAGGCATTCAGGGTCTGGCTGACATCCCTTCCCTGAGCATACATGACTTTTTTTGGCACGAGTCACCTGATTTTTCTCTCTACAAATGTTGAGCGCGACATGTGTTCCTGCGCTGGGTTACTCTGCCATCTGTTCACCCTCCTCCTCGATATGCTGGTGACTGTGTGAGGATTCATGTTTCAAAACGTCGTCCGGTTTTCCTTCACGGCGAATATTTTCTGCGGTTTGGTGGGAGAGTTGGCTTTCTTTATCCGATTCAAGGCGAGTAGAAACAAGACGGTGGAATAACTCTCCTTCACAAATGTCAGTACTTGATAAGGGTCAAAAAGCTCATCGCTGGTAGATGGTTTTGTGTTCGTACAGGCCGGATGACAATATGGAATTTGATTTAAAGAATAAAAAAAACCCACAAAATACAAACCAACCTGATGACATACACACAATAAAACATCAAACATTTCGAGCATAATTTAAAGGAAATGCAACCAATTAAAACAATATCCCATAATAATCCTTATACAGTCAAGTCCATAAGAATTTTTTAATAATGACATCATTTTTGTCATTTGTCATTTTTCGCTTTTCGAAATTTGGCATTTCGCCTCCGTTATATTACCACAATGGAGTCGACATTAAATACTTATGGACTCGACTGTATTCTCTTTCTCTCCCTGTTTCTGATTAACCTTCAGCTAAGCAAATAATCACGTCCTGAAGTTGCCAGCATTTTCATGAGAGCAAAATGTAAACGAATCATACATAAATTACAGTGCATGAGGGTTAAAATATGTGCATGTAAACACAATCACATCATATTAAGTAAATAGCCAACATATGAACACAGAAATGAAATTGATAACAAAATGTCACCTTTAAGGTTTTTGACAAATATATCATCTGCTCCAGAATTATTGGCACTCTTGTACTAATGAGGAAAAAAAAGGCTATGAAAAAGAAACATGTTTTGTGGTTAATTATATTAATCTCACAGTAGCTCACCCATCAGGGTTTATTTCATTGGGGTTTATGTCAGGCGACTGGGATAACTGGTTCCAGTGAATGTTCCAGTCTAGCAAACTCCACCCGCTTATATTTGTGATTAAAGACTAAAGCTATCTCCTGGCACACCGTTAAATACGTCTGTAGGGGCTGTCTAATTGTAGGTTTGGAACCGCGGTGACCACAAGACGCTCCCATCTTCTGCAAATATCTGACTGTCATCCTTAGAGAAATTGCTGCGTCTCTAATCTTAATCCGTATTGTGTGTGGGAGGAAAAGTACCCTCGTGTTCTCTTCCAGGCAGGATGATTACAGCTCCAGTTGTTTTGCTGCACACTGGATGTGGGCTTTTTTTTTTTTTTTTTTACTTTATTTTAAGCCTTGGCCTGATTTCTGAAGGTCAACCCTCTTTTGTCTCATTTCATTTGGGTATTCTCTAATCTCCCCGCGTGTTGAGGAATGACAGGGAATTTGGCATGCGTAACCTCATATTTAAACCTCAGTCAAACAGGAAGCCCTGAATGACTAAAACTTAAACTATAAATGGGAACAGGTTTAAGAATTTCTAGGGGGGTGCTAATAATTTTGTTTAAAAAAGAACAACAGAAGTCAGAGGAGAATGGCCAGACTGGTTTGACCTGACGGGAAGGGTACGCGTTGGGCCGAAAAGCATCTCAGGATGCAAAACACATTAAACGCTGATCCGTACGGACTACAACAGCAGATTTTTTTAAGTTTATTCCTGTCGGCAAAAAACAGAGCTCTGCGGCTACATGAGGCTCCATTAGGCATAGGCTCACCAAAGATGAACAGTTTATAATAAATCAGGATTTCTGATGTTCCATGCAGATGATATTGTGGGCATTTAGCATCAACAGCACGGATCCATGGATCTTATTATCTTTTGTACAACACTGCAGGCGGATGCGGGTGGTGGTGGTGGTGTAATGATGTGGGGAATATCTTCTTGGCACGTCCCTGAAAACTAATCAAGCTTCATTCGAATACTAAAGTCGACCATTTCTATTGTCGACATCCACGTGCGTCCATTTACGGAGCGCGTTTTTTTCTATCCCATTTTTGCAGGATACGTTTGTAAAAATGGTCCCTTTAAAACATCTGGCATTCAGAAAGAGCAGAGGAATGTTAACCGCCTCTTTCTCACTGTATATCTGATAAGTTTCCCTTTCTGTACAAAGCATTCTTTGGGAGATAAATTATAACTGATCGTGTTCCCTTCATAATGGAGCGCGGCTGAGCCTTTCAAGTATCAAATGCTGAGGCAATTTGATACGGGTCGATAAAAATGGAGGAATATCTAACGCAGAGGATAGTGTGGATAATGTGGAAGCCTTTCACAACGCTCCCCTGTTTAGTGCACCATGAGACTGCAATAAAGCCGAAGCAGGGCACAAGTATTTGAAAAACGGTGCCATAAAAAGAACGAACGCATTAGCACCGACGAGGCTACAGAACAACATTCCGGCTATTGTGCCGTATAACTGATCTTCTACAACCCGTTTAAAGCATGCCGTAATAAAGGACGTGTATTATACCGGGGGAAAAAAAAGACACAATGGTGCGCCGGATCAGGATGAAGAAACAGCAAGCACACCCTTGTCCACACATGCATAATCCCTATACCTCACATCCTGTTTCCTTTACGCTAAATATCACCCAAAAAAAAACAACCTTGTCTGACTCCTTTCCTGTTTCATCACAGACTAGTAGGAGGATTTAATGGCTTAAAATATGCTTATGACTCTTGCAGAAATATTTTAATAACCTCAGTGTGTGGTTGCGCAGTACAGGCTCTGCAAGCTCAGCACATTTCTATCACACAAGAAGAGACATTTAACTCGTCCAGTGCCAAAATGATTTCAGGTTATGTAAGTTTTCTTGTTAAAGACCTTACATTGTCTAAATTAATTCAGGGATTTGAATTCGTTGTTATGAGACGAGTGGACTGAATTTAAGGTTTTATTTTAGATTACGTAAAGGATTCGGCTTCAGCAGTATTGGAGAAAGCAAATCCTGGACCTTTAGTCATGAACAGGTTTGAAGCAAAGGAGAAAGTTCTCGCACAGACACTCTTACCTGCATGAATCAGCAATTTTATATCATGAGAAAGCTGTTTGTCGGTTAAACAGTTTCCTATATTACCCACAATTCCATTTGATGACTTGCTGATAGTGCTGCCAGTGGATTTACGCCCTTGCTTCATCTACACCCAAAGACAGCAATGTAGCACCACTTTATGCCTTTAAGGCACACATAATAGTTCGCTTCGCCACGTGTTTAAGTGTGTGTACTGCGGCTACGTGAATGGCATTGTTCACATACTTGCATGCGTATCTTATATGCACATCTGGAGGATGAAGTGCACCATCCACTAGATGGCACGTCAGAGTCAAAACATCTCTGTCCATCTGGTTTTCAAGTCGAGCTGTATTTTCACGCAAAGCCCCACAACGTTCAGCGGACCGACGGGCTCGGTTTCTCTCGAAAGTTTTCTGGAGCGGGCTTGCTCGTTGTCACTGGGCGGTGTCTCATTTCAGCAACTCTGATTTTACATTTAAAAGTACTCACTAAGCTAGAAACGCCATAAAATTGGCATGCAGACAGTGTTTAACTGTAAAAGGAAACGTATTAGTGCCATTCCAAAATAAAGCTCAAGAGGAGGAGTACATAAGCTTGCTGTTTCAGGCACGGTGTTAGTTTGTTAAGTAACGCCAACTTTTTTCTTTTTTTCTTTTTTAAACACAGCAGTCAGGCAAACATGGAGTTCCTCTAGGCAGATGCTAAAACAGTGTATTAGTATGAATTTTCTTACAGGAACTCAGCTCCAGAATTATTGGCACGCTTTAATAGATAGGCACGACTAAAATAATACATTCAAAGCTTCACTCAAACAACAGATGGAACGATTAAGCTCTTCTCGAATACAAAATTAGCAGCACCCTTGCAAAATATACAAAATAAATACACAACGGTTCTTTTAAATTGTTCAGTTTGAACAATTTAAACAGTTGCAAGGAAATCTGTTGTGGCCTTCTCCTGTTTTTTTTTTCTGAGGTATAAATATAGCATTGCAGACAAATAACTTTGGCCCTAAATCCTCCAAATGGTTCTCCTCCAAGTGGCTTTAACCCTGCTCTGGTACCATGGGGTCTATGTGACCCCAGCCCTCTTTGGACCATGTTTTTTTGGGAAACCCCAACCCAATTTTTCGGCCCTAAACCAGCAGCAAGCACCACACAACGTCATCCAGGGCAACCTGAGAGATGCTACATTTGTCCCAGATCAAGTGACAAGAAAACCAAATTAGTTGTGCATCCAATGCCAACAGTAACATTTTTGCCTACAGCGGGGTGAAATAAACAGAAACTCGCACGTGAAGCGTTGTGCAATATTATTTGGATTTTATAACACATTGTCATACCATATATATATATATATATTATAAGGAATACATAAATATTATGGTCATATAGCATGTTTTTCAAACTGACCCCATGGTACCAAAAATGTGACTTTTTTCATGGTACCAAAGCAGGGTTAATGGTCTTTTTACCACTTGGTTGCGGTCTGCAAAGCTACTTGCTGCGACTGGTCCATGCTAATAATCACAGACAGGCAGTGAATGAGTCATCATTGATGTAAGCATTACCTAAGATCACATCAGGGGGTATAGACTGTGCTTGTCAGCACTCTCTTAAACCTCAGCTAGAGAAATGAGACATCTTATAATCTTGCGAACCCCAGGGGCATGACCAAATAAGGCCTACTAGACTCCAATTTGGGATGTAGGGCACATCATCCATTATCATGGGAAAACCAAAGAGCATTCCATGTAAAGGAGACAGATGGTTGCGGACCGCAAGTCAAATAATGGATATAAAAAATGAATGAGTCATTCAAAAAAAAAAAAAAAAAAAATCCGTTAAGGACCATCTGCATCACATGAAAAATAATCACAAATGTCTGGAACCAAACAAAGAAGTAGAAATTTTCTGCAAGAACAACACTAGACGATTCTAGCCTCTGAAATGTTTAAAGCTCAAAAATATCACTAATGACGCTTAGTGATGGATTTCTTCTTACAGTGTGTACTCATTTTTGCTCATTTTCATGAAAGGTACCAATAATTCTGGTGTTGGCTATATAATGGTGCATATTACATAAAGTGATAATACAGAATTTATACAGTAAAATAAGGAGGCACACATGGATATGATGAGACCACTCCAGTAACGCGTGCTGAATAGTTTCAGAGATATACTCTATATAGAACACAGTGTAATAAATATAACAAGTATAAGTATTATAAGCATTAGAAGTATAACGCTGCGTTCCAGTTGCCTCGATGGGACGACAGGAAACCGTCACATCCGTCTTAACCGCCTTCGTAAAGCAAATATGGACGCCTCCAGGAAAACCTCTACTGTGCCTGCTCTTTCGTCCTTTACAGGTGTTTTACCACAAATGTTATTCAAATATGTCCCTAATAAGCTGATCTCACCGTATTAAAATAATTTTCAAGTTATAAATTGGAATTTCTGCTTGCTGTTATTCCTTTTCTTTAAATCTTAGGGGTGGGGCAAGCTAGGTTCGCTCACTACTAGGTAGCTATTAGCCATTAATTAGCAATACCACCTGAAAACAACACATTACACGTTTTTTAGCGCATCAGAACACTGTATCAATATGAGCACAATTAAAACTTGGACAGTGCTTTGTGTACGGCTGATTAAATGAGACAAGAATAGACAGAAGTGTTATAAACAGTATAAAACTACTGCCTTCGCTTATCGTTCATGCCGGGTGCCGCCATTTTGGATTTTTAACTCATGGTCGGTGAGGATCTCCTGACTGTCAGAGTCAGACATCTGTGTTCAGGGGTATTCCAGCTGCCATTTCTGACTCAGATATCGGATATGCCAATTTCTGAGGACAAATGGAACGCAGCTTTGGGTGTAGGTATGAATGGGGATTTTAATACATTTGAATATTTAGACGCAATTGTAAAATGCCTTAATCCTAACCCACGGACAAAAACATCAGTACTGCACTTTTGGAAAACAATGGGTTTTTTTTTAATCCACTTTGCTCCAGTGTGCAAACTGTTAAAGGTTCAAATTAGTCAAGGGTTTTCTAATGGTAAAAAAACAAACAAACAAAAAAACCAGTAGCCTTTCAGAATATTATCAGTATACCTACCACATGTAGTGATTGTCACTTTTTCAGCATTTTCAGAATTAGCATTAGTTCCTGGCTATAAACACATCTATTTTTGGGTTTTGCCGTTTCACATTGCCACATTTTATGAGCACCAAAAACACAGTCTCTTTTGCTTTTTCCAAACTTTTGATTGGAAACTTCTCTTTCTAATCATAAATAAACCAAGTGAAACTCTAAGACCGTCTGTGAATACTCTTTGCTTTCTCGGTGTGCCGCTACAGAAGCTGTGATGGTGCGTGTTTAGAGTAAAAATTAAACCTCGAGTAAATTCTGCTGCAGTATTTCTGAGTGCAGTTACAGCCCTGAATTTCTGTGTTTTTGTTGGGCGTTCCGGTCGGAGAAAAGCTCCCAAGCCGTCCAAAGAACCCTTGAGGAACCATTTTCGTATGATGTCAATTAACCCGTTTAACCCTTGAAAGATCAGTTCAGTGCTTCAGGAGTCTGTAAAGCATTGGTGGAGGTTCTGTGATTATGAAGTGTTGATAAATGGGTGACAATTACAACCCACCATAATAAGAGAGCAGTGGTCACCAACCCTGTTCCACTGAGATCTACCTTCCCCCAGGTTTCATTCGCAAACCAAACATTAACACCCCTCCTTTGGTTGAACAAGAACTTCTAAAGGCAATGATTATTTGGGCATGATTAAACATTGGAGCTGAGGTCTTCAGATCGACCTTCCTGAAGGCTTTAGCTCAAACCATAATTGTGCTCACCCATTTAATCGTTGTCTTTAGAAGTGCTTGATTAACCGAAAGAGGCGTGTAAGATTGGGCTTGAACATGAAACCCACAGGAAGTCAGATCACAAGGAAGACCACTTGGAAGACCTATTGGTGACCATTGGCACAGAGTATCCAAACATTAATAATTCCTAACAAACAGAGCTATAATCTATGTTAAATTCAGAAACAAATGGTCTATGGGTCTAATAAACAGACAAAACCTTACTGTACACACTTAAACGATGTCCGTGAAAATGAATCTTTGCTTATGGGGCTGTGGACTTGACCTCATAGATTCCTCAGCTACAAAAAGTGTGAAAAACCCGTGATGTAGAAGGTTTGAACCATTAACCATCAAAAAAAAAACAAAACCCCACCTTGAAACATTGCAATGTTAGTTCAGAGGTTTCGCTTATGATGTAACCAAAACCAAAGCCCTCTTGAGAATGTGATGGATAACATGAACATATGAACATAAGGAATTTCCTGAGGGATGTGAGAAGTGACCTCAAACAGGAATGTGAAACGTACACCTACTGGTCTGCGCGTGGGGGTTACTTGGACGGAGTGATAAAACTCAGGCTGCACTCTCTTCGTCACTTTGCGTTTCCTCACAGCACTGCTGGAGTCTGGCTCACTCTCTGCTGGATCGACCACAGGCCGCTCTTCACACACTCGGGCCCTTATACTCCTCCGGCCATGGCGTGGACTGTGGCGAAAACCCTGTCAAACAGGCACCGCGGAACACATTCACTTGCGTACACAGTATCTTTTTGTTTGAAATCCTTACCTTAAGCACAGTAACGCTCACCGTCCCGCACTCCCCAGATGCCCTGAAAGTGCTCAGGATCGTGATTGCACTAATTACGCATGCGTAGTGCATATTTTCCACACATCCCATTAAAAACGACGTTCTACGTGACATGCTTTAAAATCGTCATGATATTAGCAGGCCAATTTTGGAGCTACAGTAATCCCCGGATGATAACTACGCGATAATTAGGGGAGAAAAAAAGAAAAGAAAAGAAAAGAAAGAAAGAATTGACCTCAGTTCACATTTCCATGCGCTGGGAGCCTAGTACAGGGATACCTCACCTTACGTTGTTAATTGGATCCAGAGGACACGACTTAAGTCGAATTATCCACACTAAAAAATGCTAAAAAAAAAAAAATGCTAATAAGCGCTCGCCAGAGCCTATGTTGTACTCTGTGTATGTATTTTGATCGTACCGGAAACACTAACGCTATCTGGGAACAGAAATGAGAACTATGAACATCAGCTGTTCATATGACAATGTATTACATTGTATTGTAATTTCCATATTTTTAAATTTAAAATTTTATACCGTATATCATAATGTAATCTATGTTTCAAAACGTGGTTTATAAATCACAATGTACTCTTTAACATTATTTTAATATGTACAGTGGACCCTTGGCTCACAACTGCGTTGGATGGTGAACAAATCGACGTACGAACTGAATTCCGTAACAGATTTTGTACCGACCGAGGAACAAAGCCTCGACAGACGTACAGGAAGCCAGCACATGTTTCACGGCACAAACATTCAGTTCCGGTCCAGCACTCGTGGCGTGCACGTGTTCAACGCATTTCTTCGTTGTGTTTCTCTGCATTTTTGCACTACAAACTTTTATTATGGGTCCCAAGAACATGAAAGGTGGAAATGGTAGTGAGAGTAAGAAGCCTAAGCGTATAACAGTTCAAATAAACAAAGAAATACTGTACTGTAATTGCAAAACGTGAGAACCACCACCATATCCCTCCGCCACCGTCCACCTCCGCCAGGAACTACGTATCCACCGCGAAGCTGACGTGCATTAAAATCATCTGTTTATTTCATTTCTGTTTATTTTTTCTATAATTAAGCTCATTTTAATTGTATTCTATGTTTCATTGCCACACATAAACCCATAACACACTTTATTTTAAAAATAAACATGTTTTTGAGGGCTGAAACACATTAATTGTATTTACATTCATTTCAATGGGAGAAATTGATTCGGGTCGCGAACAGAGTCTCGGAACGAATTCAGGTCTTGACCAAGGGTCCCGCTGTATATCGTCACGTAATCTGTGTAATAAACGTGTTTTCTAAATCATAATGTCCTTTTCACATTTATTTGAATGTATTGTATATGTAGGGCGGCACAGTGGCCTCACACCAAGAAGGTCCAGGGTTTGAGCCCTGGGTTCGAACGGGTGCCTTTCTGTGTGGAGTTTGCATGTTCTCCCTGTATCCGCGTGGGTTTCCCCCCACGGTCCAAAGACATGCACGCTAGGCGAACTGGCTACTCTAAATTGCCCGTAGTAGCGATGGGTCGTTCTTGAACGATTTGTTAATTTTGAACGAATCTTTAATGTGACTTGGGAAGAACGAGTCATCTCGTACGAGTGATTCGTTCAGTCGCGCATGTGTTTTTGCGCATTTAATGCAGCTTGAGCCGGAAAGAGAATTGATTAGTTCATCTCTCGAGTCTTCGGGTTTGAGTCGTTCAATTCTCTTTCCGGCTCAGG
>JAQLOM010180908.1:0-10606 GCA_030068315.1 Chrysichthys thysi | reverse complement strand
CATAATAAAAGTGAATGTAAAGAAATAAACTGGTTTTATTAAGTGTACTTTACCTTGAGGATCACAAGAAGAGATGATGGAGGTGGAACAGTGAGGAGTAGGTGGTGGGAGGAGGAAGAGATTGTCGGAGGAGGTTTGTTTACATGACGTATGTCGCCCTCTATCGCCAACTGAACGCTTGCTATGCACTGTGGGAGTGAAAATGTGTACTCCGCATGACTCAATATAGTTGCAATGCACATTGAACATGATTTAACATAACTAAGCATAAATCACCAAGACACAGCATCTCATAAAGGGTTTGTATCTGGATTGTAACTAACATGTGCAGTAGTAGATAATGAAAGCAGATGGTGTAACTGGCTATTGCTACTCCACCATATTCCAGAAGACCATACAACAATAAAAACCATGATCTCATGCACCCAAGGGACACTTTGGGAAGAACCTAAGTTATCCAAAGCATAACAGTTACACACTCAGGAGACATGGAAATAACCTGAGTTTTGCAGAAGCACAACGCACATAGCCACACATAGCAATGAGCATAAGAAAGAAAATAAAACTACCTAGCAACAGAAATAGGGGCATGTGGGACCTGCTGTTGACTAAAACCACAGGAAAATAATGGTGGCGAAGCAATAGTCATGAGAGCTTATAACACACGGGTCAAAAGATAATGCTAGCGAATTGGAGTTCAGATGAGGTCATCAGATTGTGATGCAAATGGAGAGAGATACCGACTTTATAAAAGAAGGGGAATGTTCGTGGTCTTTTCTTGTGCATTGCACCTGAGAGGATCAACTGGTCCTTGTACCTGCTTTGCTTTGAGCTGAATAAATACTTTGAAGATATTTTTGACTTTGAGCTTCATTGAACCTTCTGAGTCGTCTATTAGCCACGACAATGCTTACAGAACATTGCTAAACTGATTCTACACTTTACGTATCGCTAAACTTATGCTACACTTTAGCGCTAAACTTTACTTAATGGTAGAATTACTCTGCCCGTACTCCTTGCACAAGTCCATGACGCACACACCTTGAGTGTGATTTTCAATGATTTCACGCTTTATATCTAAGGTAAGTGGCCTCTTCTTCTTCTCAGCACCAGCTTTGCTACTCACTTTCTTAGGACCCATGATGAAAATACAAGGTAGAGTACAAATAAAGTTCCTAAATGGCACAAAGAACACAAAACAAAGCGAGAAATGCTGCGGTGATGCTTACTTAGTGAGCTAGACACGTGATCTGTAGGTCAGCTTGGGGCAGACTGGATCATGGGAACGTGTAATGGCAGCGGGCCACATGAAATGTGATGAAATCGGCAATGTCGTATCCCAAAAAACTGTTGTGTCCCAATGCAAAAAATAGCCTGATATCAACCTCGTATCTTGGAAATGTCATAAAATGGGTCGGTGTCAGATCCAGGGACAGAGGCTAGATGTATATGCAGATGAAAAGGTTTATTTACAATAAGTCAATATATGTATATATAAGTATAAACGCCAGGCAAAGTCAGGGTCAAGAAACTGGCAGGTAAAACCGATCAGGTGAACAGGCTGGAGCAGGCAAGACAGAGGCAAGACTAATGCTTCGCGAGGTGAATGTGTTTTTCCGTGTGAGAGTCTTATACAGTATAGTCCATGTGTAAAAACATTGCACCTGCGTCTCATCAGTACTCGGGTGACCTTGACCCCGCAAGGTCTTCGGCCATGTTGTGTGAGTGCAGGTGCTGATGGGAATCGTAGTCCCTCTGCACTTGCAGGTTGCCAGCGCTTGTAACAGTACGCCCCCCCAAGGAGCTCACTCCGGGAGCTAAAGTCCTTCGTGGACGCCCTCTCTGTCAAGGCGCTGGTTGCTCTGGGTGTCTAGAATGGAAGTCCTAGAGCAGCATGGGGTCAAGAATGTCCTGCGAACGTACCCAACACTGCTCCTCAGGGCTGTAGCCCTCCCAGTCTACCAGGTATTCCAAAAGTCCCCATCTCCGGCGTGAACGCAGTATTTGCCGGATGGTGTAGATCTCTCCCTGTTGTCCGTCTAACGGTTCGGAGGGTTGATCTGCTACATTGTCCGCTAGAGGTCCCTGGCATACTGGTTTTAGCTGCGAGACGTGGAACGTAGGGCAGATTCTGCTATGTCTGGGGAGTTGTAGTCTGTAGGTCACCTCGTTGATATGCTTGAGGACTTTGAAGGGTCCGATGTACCAGTCACTGAGCTTTCTGCACCCTCGTTGAACTCTGATGTTGCGCATACTCAGCCACACCCGTTCTCCCTCCTCGTACTGCGGTTCTTCACTCCAATGTCGGTCGGCATACCTCTTTTGCGCCTCCGCGTTCCTCTGCAGCCGCCGATGAGCCTCTTCCCAGACTCGTTTGCTCCACTAGAACCAATCATTTACTGCAGGAGCGTCGATTCTGGCTGCATTCCACGGGAATAAAGGCGGTTGGTATCCTAGGATGCACTGGAAGGGAGTGAGGTTAGTGGCATCTTTCCTAAATGAGTTCTGGGTGTATTCTACCCATGGCAGGAAGCGAGCCCAGTCTGCTTGGTTGTGTGAACAGTATGTGCGCAGGTACTGGTTTACCTCCTGGTTGGCACGCTCAACTTGTCCATTTGATTGAGGGTGATAACCAGATGTTAAGCTCACCGTGACCCCGAGTTTGTCCATGAACGCAGCCCAGACTCATGATGTAAACTGTGGGCCTCGGTCACTCACTATGTCCTTCGGCAGCCCATAACGTCGAAACACCTGTGTAAACAGAAGTTCAGCAAGAGAGAAAACTGTGTGGAGAGAAGGCAGAGCAATTAGTCTTAGCGACTTTGAAAATCGGTCAACAAGTGTGATGATTGTGGTATTTCCTTGAGACGGAGGTAGATCAGTAACAAAGTCTATGGCTATGTGAGACCAGGGATGTTGTGGTGTCAGGAGTGGGATTAACTTTCCAGCAGGAAAGGTACGCGGCGTGTTTGCTCTGGCACAAGTGCTGCATGATGCGACATACTCTTGGACATCACCTCTCATATGTGGCCACCAATGCTTTCCCTGGATAAGTTCCAAGGTGCCGCTCACCCCTGGGTGACCTGTGGCGGGACTCGTGTGTGCCCATGTAATGATTCCTTCCCTGCAGGTCAAGTGGCACAAAAGTCTTACTCGGAGGGCATGTCTCTGGTGTCATAGATGTGGTGCTTTCATGAATCTCTCGATCTATGTCCCACTCTATTGCATTAACCAGGCAGGTGGGAGGTAGAATAGTGGTCGGTTCCTGATCAACCTTCTCTGACGCATACTTGCGGGACAGGTTGTCAGCTTTAACATTTTTGGATCCTGGGCGATATGAAATCGAGAACTTAAACCTCGTAAAGAATAAGGCCCATCTGGTTTTGTCGGGGGTTCAGGAGTTTAGTGGTCTGCAAATACTCTAGGTTTTTGTGATCGGTTAGCATGACAAAGGGATGAGTAGCTCCTTCCAGCCAGTGTCTCCATTTATCTAGTGCTAATTTAATGGCCAGCAACTCTCGATCGCTGACGTTGTAATTCCATTCAGTGGATATTAGTTTTTTAGAAAAGAAGGCTACTGGATGCATCTTGGGTTTTTGTCCAAAGTGTTGTGAAAGAATCACGCCGACCCCAGTGTCCGAAGTGTCCACTTCCACTATAAAAGGTCTTTCCGGATCTGGGTGTTTGAGAATGGGTGCCGAAGTAAACGCTTCTTTGAGCTTGGTGAAGGCTTCATCTGTGTTACAGTCCCAGGCTAATTTTCATGTTCCCCTCTTTAGTAGGGATGTGAGGGGTGCTGTAATAAGACTAAAGCCTCATATGAATCTTTGATAAAAAGTTTGCAAACCCAAGGAAGCATTGCAGTTCTTTGACATTGGTGGGTTTGGGCCATTCCTTAACTGCTTTGACCTTCGTCTCCTCCATTTTGACCCCTTCCGGACTAATAACATACCCCCAAAACTTGTCACCATAGTCACTTGGAACTCACATTTTTCACCCTTCACGTAGACTTGATGCTCTCGTAATTTTTGCAGAACAGCTTTCACATGGGTTATGTGTTCAGAATAAGACTTAGAATAGATCAGAATATCATCAATGTAAGCAATCACGTAGCATTTCACGTAGAACATCATTCATAAAACATTAAAAAACAGATGGTGCTCCGGCTAGTCCATATGGCATTACTTTGTAGTGGTAGTGTCCGGAAGTGGTACTGAAGGCTGTTTTCCATTCGTCGCCCTCCCTTATACGTACTAGGTTGTATGCACTGTGCAAATCTAGTTTTGTAAAAATCTTGGCCTCTCGTAATTGCCCCAAAGCAGCAGGGACCAACGGTAGTGGATAAGGGGATTTAACCGTAATTTTGTTCAAACTTCGATAGTCGATGCAAGGCCGAAGTACCCCTCCTTTCTTCTCCACAAAGAAGAACCCGGCTGCTGCAGGTGAGGTTGATGGCTCGATGTACCCTTGCTGCAATGTTTCCTGAACATACTCCTCCATAGCTTTACTCTCAGCCTTGGACAGTGGATATATTCGACCACGGGTTGGTGAGGTACCTGGTAACAGATCAATTGCGCAGTTGTAGGGCCTATGAGGTGGTAGGCCTTCCGCCTTCTTTTTGCTAAACATATCTGCAAAACTTGAATATTCTTCTGGAATACATACGTGAACGTTGGTCTCAGGGCTTTCGACGGAAATGGAGGGCAGGAGCAGTGTCGGAGTGTGCAGGCAGTGCTGATGGCAATGACTTGACCATTTCATGATCTCCCCTCTTTTCCAGGATATAGTAGGGTCGTGCTGGTGGAGCCATGGGGCGCAGAGAATGATGGGGTTCTTGGATGTCTTGGTGATGAGAAATGAGATGTTTTTATGATGAAGGAAACTGAGTTGAAGATCAATGGGTTCAGTGTGATGGGTAATAGTTCCTTTCCCAATAGGTCCGCCATCTATGGTGCTGAGGTTGGGTTGTTCATGAAGCGGTCTGAGCTGTATGTTGAACTGAAGGGCCATTTCCTCATCGATGAAGTTCCCCTCGGAGCCTGAGTCGATTAGAGTTGGGACAAGCAATTTCTCTCCTGAGTGCAATATTTGAGTTGTTATAACCAACGGTGCTTTGGACGTAAAAGTGGAGAGACTCACTGGGGCATTCGCCCAAACCAGCGCGCGTCCGGTCAGCAGAGACACCAGTTGCACAATCCGTTGTTGTTCGCTGGCATTGGGCTGTTCGTTGAAGTAAAATCGACATTGTAAGAAAAATCTGCGACATGTAGCTGGATCACCAGAGTACTTATCTGGCCGAGAAATGAAGGATGGAGCTGCTACTGGAGGGGTTGTGGGCTTGCTCATGTAGAGTTGAGCCATCTGCACGGTGAGCGTCTGGAGCTGTTTTTCCTGGTTTCCGAGCAGGGTCCCTTGGGCAGTCAGGACATTCGCCAGATTCGCCGCATCTGCTGCCTCCATGGTCGGACGAAGCATTCTGTCAGATCCAGGGACAGAGGCAAGAGGTATATGCAGATGAAAAGGTTTATTTACAATAAGTAAATATATGTATATATAAGTATAAATGCCAGGCAAAGTCAAGGTCAAGAAACTGGCAGGTAAAACCGATCAGGTGAACAGGCTGGAGCAGGCAAAACAGAGGCAAAATCCAAGGGACAGGCAGAGTTCAAAAACCAGAGTAACAATATAAACAGATAAGGGTGAGGCAAGGGGCAGAATCGGGAAACCAGAAACAATCATCCACGAAGTAGCAATCAGAGACAAGAAGGCTTGGCAATAGTTGGACACAAGGAGCAAGACTAATGCTTCACGAGGTGAATGTGTTTGTGAGAGCCTTATATAGTCCATGTATAAATACGTTGCACCTGCGTTTCATCAGTACTCGGGTGATCTTGACCCCGGAAGGTCTTCGGCCATGTTGTGTGAGTGCAGGTGCTCATGGGAATTGTAGTCCCTCTGCGCTTGCAGGTTGCCAGTGCTTGTAACAGTCAGTCGTAAGTTGAGGTTACACTGTAATTAAGTAATTGAAAGAAAAGGGGCTGATATGAAAAGTAGTAATTTAGAAATGCTAACAGTTAATAATTAACGATCAGTGATTACAAAACTTACAAATGAGTCACAACAAGTTATGAACAAATCACAAAGACTTGAAAAAGAGTAAGAACTGAAGATGATGTCAAACACACAGACCCTCTAGTGCAGGGGTCCCCAACCTTTTTTGCACCACAGACCGGTTTAATGTCAGACAATATTTTCACGGAATGGGGGGGGTTGAATGTTGCGATGGAGGAGAGCGCGTGCGCGTGGGTGGGTAGAATGTTGCGATGGAGGAGAGCGCGTTCGCGCGGAGGGGTAGAATGTTGCGATGGAGGAGAGCGCATGCGCGCGGGGGGGCGGCAAAATGTTGCGATGGAAGGGAGCGGCACGGCCCAGTACCAAAAGACCCACAGACCGGTACCGGTCCGCGGCCCTGTGGTTGGGGACCCCTGTTCTAGTGGTAGAAAGTAATGATGTCAGATTAAAACTAAAAGGAGGAGTTAACGGGACGGTCTGGGAATATGAAGAAGAAGTTAATGTGTAAAAAACAAGGTTGTAATACCAGATGAATTCAGTCTTTTATTTATTTGTGTGCGTGTGTGATTGTATGGCTTACATTCTACTTTCTTGAACTGATTAAACTTTAAAAAGTAGGTTGATTTTTGGTTTGGACTCTGTTTTTTTTATTATTTGCCACGACATGCATCTCTGTGCTGCTGTTTTTTTGTTTTGTTTTTTTTTTGTTGCGGCAATGACTCAGAAGGTCTTGTTTCAAAAAGTATTGAGGTCAAAAATATCTTCAAAATATTTCTTCAGCTCAAAGCAAAGCAGGTAAAGACAAGCTGATCCTCTCAAGTGCGATGCACAAGTGAAGACCTCCAAGTCTTCAAAATCCCCATCATTTATACAATCCGTACTTACCTTTTATTTACGTCATAATCTGCTGATCTCTTCTGACTCATATTCGCCACTATAAATTTCTAACCCTCGTGCTCTTTGCCCTTTTGACTATCGTCTTGCCAACATTATTTCCTGCAGCTCATACAATTTTCTGTTGGGCCTTTAGCATTTACACTGCTATTGTTACCGGAAGCTCTCCTTCCCATTTTATGCTTATGCCACGTTGGGCTACCTGTGTAACTTCTTTATGCATATGCTCACACTTAATTCATGATTGAGATTCTTATTACTATTATGCAAAATGTTGCGCGGGGGGCAATTAATTTAACAATTTCAAGTGAATAACATAAAAATTTACAAAAAATGTTTTTAAAGCTTGTGTCATGTGGTGTGTGGGAGCGAAAACATGCACTTTGTATAGTTCAAAACAGATGTGATACATATTAAGCATGCTGTAATGTAAATTGTCATTCAGCACACTCAAATGACCAGAAACTGAATAGATACAGAATAAAATAGCCAAGGCACACAGGGTTTGGCTGTTGCTACCCCACCAAATTTCAGAGGCCTGTTGGAAATGTGTTGGAGACCATGATCTCATCCTCCCAAGGGGAATCCTGGAAATAACCAAAGTTATCAAAAAGCACAAAAACAGTCAAGTACCCAAGAGACATGGAAAGAACCTAAAACACAACACACATAGCATAAACATAATAAAATGACAAAAAGCACGTGCAGAATAGAATGTGCCTAGCAACAGACAATTAGGGGCATGTGGGACCCGTTAATGATTCAAAGGCCAGAAAATAATTCTGGGGAATTAGGAGTCAGATGAAGTCATGAATTGTCACGTGTTTTAGGGGTGTTTTAGGGAATGTCTGATCTGTATATATTAAGGGGAATTTGAGAGCTCGTGGTCTTCTATTCAAGCTCTGCTTGTGAGAGAATCAACTTTTTGTACTGATTTTGCTTTGAGCTGAATAAAATACCTTGAAGATCATTTTTGGACTATAAGCATCACCTTCTGAGAGTCTGGCTGATTAGCCACGACAGGTGCCCCCCACCCCCTGCTGGTTGGTGCCCCTGGTCACCAGCCCACTGGCCCATATGGATAATCGGGCTCTGGTCTGGACTGTATTTAACATGTGCAGTAGTAGATAATGAAAACAGATGATGAAAATGGCTGATGCTACCCCACCATATTCCAGAACGCCTTTAAAGATAAAGACCATGATCTCATACTCCCAAGGGAAACCTTGGAAAGAACCTAAGTTGTCCAAAGTATAACAATTAAACAACCAAGAGAAATGGAAAGAACCAAAGTCTCACTAAAGCACATAGCAACAAGCATGAGCAGAAGAATAAAACTACCTAGCAACAGAAATAAGGGCACGTGGGCCCTGCTGATACATCTAAAACCACAAGAAAATAATGGTGGCATAGCAACAGTCAAATAAACATATAATGCATGAGTTAGAAGATAATACTGGTGAATTGGAGTTCAGATGAGGTCATCAGATTGTGACGCAAGTAAGAGGAAATACAGACTGTATAAAAGTAGGGGATTTCTAAAGATCTGGGTCTTCTCTTGTGCTTTGCACTTGAGAGGATTAGCTGGTTTTTGTACCTGCTTTGCTTTGAGCTGAATAAATACTTTGAAGATATTTTTGACTTTGAGCTTGTGAGGGCGAAAATATGCACTCTGTATGTTTCATATACCATGTCCCAATTGTCAAGGCAAGACAACTTCATAAGGTCTCAAAAATTCACAAAGTCAAAAGATGTCAGGCACTGGAGAATGAGCCGGATGCAAGTGCAAAACCCGCAGGTTATTTCATGAGACAAGCAACAGAGTAGAATCGGCACACAAAAATGTTGTCGGGGGAAAGCAGGCGTAATCAATCAGACAAACAGGATATCGAGGGCAGGGCAAAAACAGAATCCAATAGAATAGCCAAAAGTAAGCAACAGTTAGGCAAACAGCATAAAGGGGCAAACACGAATAGCAAAAAACGGGGACAAAAGATAGTCATACACGGAAAGGCAAAATATGAAAACAAAGGCTTGGCAAGAGACGCACGAAATAGGCAGAACTAATGCCTCGCAGTTATACTGAGTGTGTGAGAGTGCTTATATAGTCCTCCTTATGATTAGTTACACCTGCACCTAATCAGTATTCAGGTGACCTTGAACGTGACCATCCGTCGGCCAAGTTGTTTAGTCGCAGGTGTTCCTGGGAGTTGGAGTTTGCTTTGGGTTGTGTGTTACAGACATTCATGACAGGAAACCCCCCCAGGAGCTCACACCGGGAGCAGACCTCTTTCGAGGGCGTCCTCTTTGGCATGGTGCTGGTTGCTCAGGTTTCCTGGCATGGAAATCTTGTAGGAGCATGGGGTCCAGAATGTCCTCGATAGGTACCCAACATTGTTCCTCTGGTCCGTACCCCTCCCACTTGATCAAGTATTCAAGCCGTCCTCCTCTCCTGCATGATCGTAGGATGTTGTTGACTGTGTATACTTCGTCACCTTGGGTTTACTAGTGGTTCTGTGGCTGGTTCCGATGGGTTAGTGGCCAGTGGTCCAGGGATAACTGCTTTAAGTTGAGATTTGTGGAAAGTGGAGGACATTCTGTGTCAGGGGAGCTGTAGTTTATATGTAACTTCATTGATGCGATTGATGATCTTGAATGGACCAATGTAGCGGTCGTTGAGCTTGTGACATCCTGGGATTCCCTTGACATCACGCCTGCTGAGCCAGACCCGATCCCCCACCTTGTACTGAGGTTCTTCCGTCTTGCGCTGGTCGGCATACCTTTTCTGCTGTTCGGCTGTGGCAAGTAGCCATTGATGAGTGCTCTCCCACATCTGTTCACTTTTGCGGAACCACTCGTTCACCGCAGTTGACTCCATGGGTTCCGCGTTCCATGGAAACAGTGGGGGTTGGTATCCAAGCACGCATTGGAAGGGGGTCAGGTTCATGACTTCCTTACACAGAGAGTTTTGTGCGTACTCCACCTAATGTTGTTCTACTGCCACCGGAACCAGCGGTAAGGGGTATGGGTATTTAACTGTGATTTTGTTTAAACTTCTGTAATTAATACATGGTCTCAGGCCGCCGTCCTTCTTTTAAACAAAAAAGAACCTGGCGGATGCTGGTGATGTCGACAGTTCGATATAGCCTTGTTGTAGTGCTTCTCGTACGTATTCCTCCATACGTACGTGACAATGGGTAAATTCTACCTTTCGTTTAGGTAGTGCCAGAAAGTAAGTCGATAGCACAGTCATATGGTCTGTGAGGTGGTAGCCCACTTGCCTTCTTCTTACTAAATACATCTAAGAACATCCTATATTCCTCTGGGATGTTGTGTGAGGTTGGTGGCTTCTGGACTCTCTATGGAAGTTGACGCTATGGTGAGTTCTGGATAACGTAAACAGTTTGTCGTCTTCTTCCGCTAATCCTGTTCGGGGTCGCGGGGGGAAGCTGGCGCCAATCCCAGCTGACTTCGGGTGAGAGGCAGGATACACCCTGGGCAGGTCACCAATCCACCGCAGGGCAACACACAGGGCCAATTTAGAGTCGCCAATTAGCCTAATTCCCTCTGTGCATGTCTTTGGACTGTGGGAGGAAACCGGAATACCCGGAGGAAACCCACGCGAACACGGGGAGAACAT
>JAQLOM010180865.1:0-10609 GCA_030068315.1 Chrysichthys thysi | reverse complement strand
CCAGGCTAGACAGAACAAGCCTGGCTTACAATGGGATTACACAGTGGACAGGGAGGCAGGGGAGAGGTGCAGCCTGATGAGGTGGGTCTTCAGTTTGCGTTTGAAGTTAGTCAGGGAGTCGGCAGTTCTGACCTCAATGGGAAGATCATTCAACCAACGAGCAGCCAGAACAGATAGCAGCCTTGAACAGGCTGGACAGAAGTGGAAAGGAGGAAGGGCCAGGTTGCCAGAAGCAGAAGGACGAAGGGAATGGGCTGACAAATAGGGACAGACAAGTCTCTGGAAATATGCTGGACCTAACCCCTTAACTGCCTGGTATGCTAGCACCAATGTCATAAATTTGATGCGAGCTGCAGTAGGCAGCCAGTGAAGGTCAGCAAGAAGAGGGGTAACATGGGAGGAATGGGGGAAGGTTGTGGACCAGTTGGGCTGCAGCATTCTGGATGAACTGCAGGGGTCTGATAGTGGCTGCTGGAAGACCAGCAAGGAGAGAGTTGCAGTAGTCCAAATAAGATAGAACCATTGCTGAGTAGAGTAGGTGGTAAAGAAGGGGTGGATCCTCCGAATGTTGTAAAGGAGAAATCTGCATGTTCGGGTCACAGCAGCGGGATCTCCGCTGAGCAGGAGAGTTTGTCATCGAAGACCACACCTAGGTTCTTATCACTGGGTGAGGGTGACAAGGTGATGCTCCCCAGGGAGATGGTGAGGTCCAGGTGTGGAGCGGAAGGAGCAGGGATGTGGATCATCTCCATCTTGTCTGGATTGAGCTTCAGGTGGTGATTGTCCATCCAGTTCTGGATGTCATGCAGTCAAGCAGAGATGCGAGAGGAAACCTGTGTGTCAGATGGAGGAAAAGAGAGAAACACCTGAGTGTCATCAGCATAGCAGTGGTAGAAAAGAACATGAGCATTGCTAACCGAACTGAGAGACTTGGTGTAGAGGGAGAAGAGAAGCGGCCCAAGGACAGAACCTTGGGGGACACCGGTGGTGAGTGGGTATGGTACGGATGCTGAACCAGACCAAGTAACCTGGAAGGAGCGACTAGAGAGATAAGACTTGAACCACTCTAGGACAGTCCCACAGATCCCCAGAGCTGATAGGGAAGACAGGAGGATGGGGTGATTGACTGTGTCGAATGCAGCAGAAAGGTCAAGGACAATAAGAACAGAAGAGAGGGAGGCAGTACGTGCTGCATGAAGTGCCTCATTGACAGAGAGAAGTGTATTGGTTGCTGGTTGAGTGTCCAGGTCGGAAACCAGACTAGTAAGGATCCAGGAGGTTATTTTCAAATAGAAAAGAGGAAAGTTGGTTCTCAACCAACCAAGATATAGCAGTACTTTGCCATGGGAATGGAAATGTAGCAAAAAGTAACCACAAAAAATATACAGTTTTTGTGTATATGCCTAGCATATTTAATTGTGAGAAGTTGGACTACCATTTTAGGTATAGATAATTGTATGGCTGCTCTCACTAGTGTATGGAGAGTAATGGCAGAACATATTTGAACACACTTGTACAATCATGGCACATAACCTAAAAGAGTTTTTCTTAGTAAGGACAAGATTACTTTTTCTAGAAATGGAATGACACACAAGTCTTCAACAGTAAACAACAGTATCAAAGCTGTAAATATTTTATTTGTAATACCTGAATAGATCCTGCATGTTTTTTTTAATGAAAATGGAAATAAGGTACTGTATATTTTCCTATCATTATTGTTTATAATATAATTAAACTGAGATTACTTGCATCAGATCTTTTTCCAGTGGTAATTCTGAACACAGTCACTCGCCCCATTATAAAAGGGTGTGCACACTTATGCAACCAGGTTATTGTATACATTGTAAGTGTGGCCTTTTAAACTTAGTATAAGAATGAAACTACCACACTTGTAAGGGCGAGGCTGAAACAGCAGCCGAACCTTACCCATCGCTCCAGATCTCCAGAGTACTAACCAGGTTTTCCACACTGCCTTATCCGCATTCATTACCCTCACATGTTTGTAATCAGCTATAAGTTATATATACGCCAGTCGCCCTCGACCCAGCGTCCGGTCACCATCGTTTTTAGCTGATGTTAACGATATACGTCTAGTCTCCAGCTCACACCTCGCTGGGCATATCGCTTTCCCGCCGGTTTAGGAGGTTTCCTCTGGACTATTTGGCTAGCTCCTAAAAGGGCCCTGTGGACGTGCTGCTGAAGTGACTCATGATTAACAAGTGATACTGGGGAAGAAGGGACATTAACTAAAGTTCACTCATTTGTAAATAAACACTATGGTTTGCAACTGCAATCGTCTCCTCGACTCCGTTATGACAACACTAACCTGAGTAATAAACATTTACACCTGAAATCAGAATTGGGTTTAGTTCTAGGAATGAATTGGCTACAACCACTGTTAGAGTAGAAAAAGAGTAGTAACAGTGTTTAATAAACACCCCACAAAATATTATGAATCACGAATAGAAAACCATATAGTAAAGTAAACAATTTCCCCAGTAGTCAGTCAATGTGAAAAAATCAGTCAAGTCAATAAACTCAATGTTCAGTTCTTTTTTGTGTGTATAACTCAAAAAAGAATCCTTGTTCCTACTTTGTATTGAACAAAGGTCCTTTTTAAATATCAGTACCTAGGCAATGTGTAAGTAACATTGGAGATCTAATAGAAAAAACTTTTATCTGTTTCCCAAAGAAATGTGTCTGGTCCATCTGCTGGGGAAGGTTGATGGGCACTGCTTGCATTCACACTCCTGAATAGAACTGCTAGCTCACAGTCACATGCACGGTATGGGGTGGACACATGCGCTGAAGCCACGAAAATAAATATAACGATATTTATTTGGAAAAGGAATAAGCAATCATGTCCAAATCGGCAGGCATGAGAATCATCAAGGAAACAGGCAAACGGTCAGGCGATCGGGCGAACAGACTAGACAAGGTGACACTGAAGCACAAACAATAACAAAGTCCAAGGTCAAAACACAGAGGCAAAAAGGCAGACTAGGGCAGATACAGAAAGGGGAGTCGATAGGCAAAACAAGTCATAACATGGAATCCAAACAAGAAACCAATACGGCTTGGTAATTAACTCCAGGGACGTTAATACTTCGCGAGGTAGCATAGAAAATGAAAGCCTTATATATGTTTGGTAAATGTCCACAGCTGCACCTTGTTGACAATCGGATGACTGATCGTTGAAGTTCATTGGTTCTGAGGCGTAGGCGCAGCTGCTCATGGGAAATGGAGTCCGGGTCGTGTGGTGTGTTGCCAGAGTTCCAGATAACAGACGGGTTGCCATAGTTCACGATAACAGGCGGATCTCTGACAGGGAGTCTGTCTACGTCAAAGATGTGCAGACTGCAGGGCGGGTTCCTGACACTCACCATATAAACTCTCTCTCTCTCTCTCACTCACTCTCTAACGTTGTCAGAAAATGTGCAAAAAAAACAATCTGCACTCAGCAGCACAAAATATCCCATTAATGCTGAACAGGGTTATGTTTTCATTAAAACATTCAAAGTCTAATTACTTCAAAGTCAAATGTTGCATCACTCAACCAAATCATAGGTCTTAGCGTCTATCCAATGTAATACCGGTTCAAGTAAATGGCTAAGAACCCTTTCAATAATAAAACAAGTGAGCAGTGCAAAGTGCTACATTTCACATAACTCATTAGCTTGATAATCCACTCGTCACATCAGAATTACACACATCTTTATAATGACTCTAAGCCTGAAAACATTAGCCTGTCAGAGTTACCTCATTGCTGTATTAACATAATATGCAAAGTACTTCAAGTTCAAGAATTTATTTGTCATTGTGCTCATCTGTACAATGAAATTTTGCTTATGCAGCCTCTAAAACAATACTCTCACACACTCACTCAATAAAACAGAATTAAAAATAAATTAATACCATTTAAAAAATGTAGATGTAAATATAAAAATAAATATAAAAATAAAATAAAATGAAAATAAAAAATATAAAATTAAAATTGAGTCTTGAGTCCAATAATATCAAGTTTTCTTAAAGTGCAGCTGTGCAAACTGAAAGTGGGGCATGTCTGTTCAGTTCTGTAATGGCCCTGGGGATCAAGTTATTTTGCAAACTGGAGGTGCGGGCTTTAAAGGCCCTATAATGCCTCCCAGACAGAAGCAGAGAAAAGAATGAGTATAAGGGGTGTGTTACAGTATGTCCTGCAAGATGCTGTTCACCTGGCGAAGACAGTGGGTCTTAAAGATGCTGTCTAGTAGGATTAGGGGAGGTCCGATGATTCTCTCAGCAGATCTTATTACTCGACTGAGAAACTTCTTGTCCATATGCAGTTTGCATACCATGCAGTAATGCAGTATGTGATAACGCTCTTAATGGAGCATTGGTAAAAGTTTTTAAGCAGTTCGGCAGACAGATTACATTTGTTTAATGTCCTTAAAAAATAGAGTCACTGTTGCGCCTTTTTAACCATGGCTGTTGCATTAGCCTCCCATTTCAGGTCCTCTGTGATTAGAATCCCCAGGAACTTAAAGCAGGAGACCTTCTCCACTTCTTCTCCATTGATGCTGAGGGGGCATGATGAGTTCTTATGTTTTCTGAAGTCTACTGTGATTTCTTTTTCTTAACATTCAGGGTCAGATTGTTATGTCTGCACCATCCTGTTAACCAGCTAACTTCCTCTCTGTAGGCACTCTCTTTGTTATCAGAGATTTGTCTGACCAGAGTTGTACCATCTGCCAATTTTATTATTGTGTTTGTGATATGGGTGGGAGTACAGTCATATGTGTAACTAGAGTAGAGCAGTGGGCTCAACACACATCCTTGCGTTGCTCCTGTGCTAAGGGACAGGCTCGAGGATTGGTACGGGCCCAGTCTCACTGTCTGTGGCCGGTCTGTCAGGAAGCTCTTAATCCACTTGCATAGGATATTTCTGATGCCCAGATCGAGGAGTTTGATAACTAACTTGTTGAGGATGATGGTGTTAAATGCTGAGCTGTAGTCGATGAAGAGCAGCCTTGCATATGTCCCCTTCTCGTCTAGGTGTGTCAATACTGTGTGAAGAGCTGTGGTGATGGCATCCTCTGTGGACCTATTTTCCCTGTAGGCATACTGGTGCTGGTCCAGATTGGGGGGGGAGGTCAGATTTGAGATGCTTCATCACCAATCTCTCAAAGCACTTGGCAATGATGGGGGTGAGTGCCACTGGTCTGTAATCATTGAAAGTCCTGATATTACTTTGCTTGGGCACTGGAATGATAGTTGCTGTTTTAAAGCAGGTTGGGACAGTGGCTTTAGCCAGAGACATATTAAAAATGTCAGCAAAGATGTCTGCAAGCTGGTGGGCACATTCCCTGAGCACTCTTCCCTGAATTGCATCAGGGCCCTCTGCTTTCCTGGTGTTTACTGACTTGAGGATACTTCTCACTTCCTCCGTTGTTATTAGGAGTGTATTCTCTGTGTCGTCAGGGAGAGCATCTCCATTATCCAACCCAGCTGTTTCAAAGCGGGCATAGAACTGGTTCAGGTCCTCCACCAAGGTGGCATTGATATTTGTGGATAGTTCATGTCTGCTCCTGTAGTTGGTCAGCTGTTGTATTCCTTGCCACACTTGTGTTGGATCTTTGTTGGTAAAATGACCCTCTATCTTTTCCTTATAGGTAGCTTTTGCCAGCCTGATGCCCTTTTTCAGGTTATGTCAGGCTTTGCTGTATGGTGCTGCGTCTCCGGATTTGAAGGCTGTGTTGCGCTCTCTTATCAGGGCCTGTAGCTCTGCAGTCATCCATGGTTTCCTGTTGGGAAGATCTTTATACGAGAATTGGTGGTGATGTTTTCAACACAAGTCCTGATACAGTAAAGGACAGCAAATGCGTATTCATTCACATCCTCATTAAAAAACGGAGTCCAGTTCATTCGTTCGAAGCAGTCTTGTAGCTGCAGTGCTGCATCTTCAGGCCACTTTGTCACAGTTCTGATGGATGGTTT
Source organism: Chrysichthys thysi (assembly GCA_030068315.1). Lineage (NCBI taxonomy): Eukaryota > Metazoa > Chordata > Actinopteri > Siluriformes > Claroteidae > Chrysichthys > Chrysichthys thysi. The sequence goes on along the minus strand of JAQLOM010180865.1, from coordinate 4,633 downwards.
ATGTTTTTTATTGATGGGATGATACACCGGAAACAGGGATAGTGACAGATGATCAGACTGACCAAGATGGCATGGGGGAAGGCTCAGTATCCCTTTTTAATATTCGAGTGCACGCAGTCTAGTATATTGTCCCCTTGTGTTGCACACTTAACATGCTGGTCAAGGCTGGGTAGCACAGTCTTAAGGTTGGCATGATTAAAATCGGCACCTATGATAAAAACACCCTCCGGCTAGCTGTTCTGTTGTATTTCTATAGCTGCTAGCACATGGCCAAGTGCTAGCTTAGTGTTAGCATCTGGGGGAATGTATACCGCTGTTACTACGGTAACAGAAAATTCCTGTGTATAAATAAAACCAATCCAAATAAAACGGTTTGCATTTAACTGCTAGCATCTCCAGATCAGGTGAACAGCGGTTGTCAATGACAATGGAGTTGGTACACCAGTCCTTATTAACATATATGCACAGTCTGCCTCCCTGGCTCTTACCAGACTGTTATGGGAACTTGCCATGTTTTCCCAATATGCAGCAGTTGCTCTCTGTTGTAAAAGATCTTTGATATACTCCAGCTCGTCTCGACAGTAAAAAATAAAAGAAACAGCAGCCACGCGACTACGCGCGCCGCCATCTTGTAAAAAACAAACAAACTTGAACCTCACATTACACCATTTTTCTCATTTAACAAGAGCGCACTTGTTCAGTAAAAAAAAAGTCATTCTAAATTGCTACAGATTTACACTATAAGAATATTTCAGTAGTCTCCAACTGTTTTTATTTTAAAAATGTAACAGAAATAGCAAAACAACATAAAATACACAGTTAAAGCCCATTAAATTGCTTATCTTGAACTTTTGAAACATACAGTAACTAACATATGGCTGAGATAGTTCGCTAGCAAGCTTTTATTTCTTAAGTTGTACTCACTGGAGATTCAAAGATCCAAAGGAGAAAAAAAAACATTCAAGCTGAAATTCACCAAAACAGGGACTACATCTTGATATCACGATATAATAATAATGATCACAATAAACTATTTAAGGTGTTAACGGGTCATTTTCTCCATCTCTTAACTTCAGCAGTTTTAACTTCAGACTAACAGTACGCTAATGAAAGGCAATTAAAAGACTGTTGAGCTTCTCTAGCTCAGATGGGAAGGGTGGTTCAGCCAAATATAGTCGTCCCTCGCCATATCACGGTTCACCTATTGTGGCTTCACTGTATCGCGGTTTTTATATGCAATATAAAAAAATATAAAAATGTTAATTCAAACATATTAAAAGAATATTAATTCAAAATAAAATACAGTATGTATTTCATCAGCAGATAAATACACAGTGAAAACGCAGTGTAAGCCACTACGGATTAAGCTAGTTTGCCCGCGTGAGATTGTACACAGCACACTATTGGCTGATGGATGGGAGGCAACCAACCAGAGCACTGTGTTCTGTATCCTGGGTGATGATTGATTCATGTGAATATTTTTTTTTAAGAGCGACAATCATGTACATTTCCAGGTATGTGTGTGGCACAGCAGATTTGCATACTGATGCCCACAACTCCATAAAAGGCAAAATGCACAAAGAGCAAAATAAATATTGAACAGCCAAAAAAGACTAATTTCTTAGCAGTAGAAGTGAGATTGCTTTTTACTCACGTTTATATGAAAAAAATTAGCAACATATGGTAATTGAAAAAGCAAAATGTCAGAGACTGTCTTTGAAAAGCAGGATGCTATGTTCAGAGTGGTTTTGGGAATTGCAACAGTTCTAAGAGACAAGGCTGTGTAAGACAAGGATTTGTGGAATAAAATCTACCCAATTATTGTGGAATGGGAAAATAAAACTGCCTATGTAAATGAAACTGATGGCTGAATTTCTTTGACAGAAGCCTTTGTTTTAAAAATGCATTATGAGGCAATGACCTGTAGTAACCACATCTAAACAAGAGCTTTTATTAAGGGCTGGAGGAGGACTGCACTACACTGTGCTGCACTGCTACATTTATGAACAAGCCAGACAATGGTACGAAGCACACAAGGGAGTAAACTTTAGGTTGAGGCAAACTTGATCAGATACTTATCTTTGTTTGAAATGTGCCAGTAGAAAGAAGTACACACATGGACAAAATTTGGACAGTGTCACAATACCGGGGATTGAGTGGACACATACGTAGGCAGGAGACGGCAGTTAATTCCCAATGGCTTTATTATAGACACTGGCGAAGGCACACAAAACAGCAGGCAAGTAGAAAATCCAGAAACAGGCAAGGTTCAGTCAGGAGCAAAGCAGGGTAATCAGAGAGAGTACAAAAACATGGCAACAAGGAAAACAGAACAAGGTCAAATACTGGCAAAGATTAAATGCAGGTAAATAGAATGGCTCTGCAATATGCAAATGACTGTAATGCTTCGCAAAAACACACACCACAGTCCATAAATAGTGCACGTAATCACTACTGAGGTGAAACACTTGTGAGCTGTTGGGCTTCCACCCACATGATGCACCGAATGCAGTGCGAATCCTCAGGCACATGCCGGCAGTGAACGAAGCCAGAGAGGAAAACCCAGAAGTGCGTGCTGTCCCTGCACCGCCACTGCAAGGAGCAGATTCATGACAGAACCCTCCTTCCCCCTCCAAGGCACTACTCCTGGAGTTCCTAACATAGATGCTCTCTGGGGGACCTGGGCCTGTAGGTCTGGGCATGTCACTAGGCACTGGCAGGTTTAGGCAAGGGGACAGGCATGGCCACAGGCATGGAATCAGGTGTGGTGTAACCATAAAATTGGGTGTAGGCTGTGACATGGGCTCCTTGACTTGAGCAGGAACATGCTCTGACTCCTTGACTGTGACTTGAGCAGGAACAGGTGATAAGGCAGAGCTCTCGCTGCCTCAGAAGGTTGAGAAAAAAGACGCACTAAGTCTAAAAATAATCTTCAAGAAGTTTATTCAGCTCAAAGCAAAAGCGGTACAAAGGTGATCCTCTCAATGCTCCAATAAAGACAATGAAAAGATGCGGATTCTCTGACATCCCCCCAATAAATAGGGCCTTAGTTTTTCCCTAAAACACAACATATACGCCCCTTTCTATACCTTCCCCGTTCGCCACAATTATTTTCTGATCTTTGCATTGAGACCTCCTTTCAGCCAATGGCATGCCAGCATTATTTCCCAGCACTTTCTATTTGACCTCTTCGTCTCTATGTTAATTTCAGGCCTAATTATTAATTCATTGCATGGCTGTGTGTGTGCATATGTGTTTTCCAATTCCCCTGGGGAATCTGCTGATTGTGAGTGTGTGTGTGTGCTTGATGAAACTCTTGGGTTCAGCTCCTCTTCCCATGGGAAGATCGCTTTGTTTTGGAATATGATGGGGTGCCATTGGCTTTTGTTTTGCCTAACTCCATTTCTGTGTGTGTGTGCGTACGTGAACGTGTTTTGTACAGGGTGCAGGTGTGTAAGAAAAAGTGTGTCAAAGGCCATGGAACAAGAAAAAGTGTGTCAAAGGCCATGGAACATTTCAATGGGCAGTTTTGAGTGTACATGAAAATGCATCTTATACAGGGTGCAGATTTTCGCTACCACACAGGCTCTGGCTCCTTGACTGTGACTTGAGTAGGAACAGGCTTGGGTTGCTTGACTGTGACTTGAGCAGGAACAGGATCTGGTTCCTTAACTGTGCCTTGAATATGAGCAGGCTCTGATTCTATGACTAGAAATGGAACAGGAGCAGACTTGGACTCTGTGAGAGCTTCTAGAACAGGTGACTGGAGCAAAAGCAGCCTCTGGCCCTGTGACTATGACACAAGCTTCTGTTGTTGTGACTGTGATAAAAACATGAGCATTTTCTGATTCTGTGGCCAAACTAGTCTCTGTGGTTGTAGCAAGCTTTGTGAATGTAGCAGACATTAACTTTATGGCAGGTTCTGTGCCTGTAGCAGGCTTGGTGCACATACAGTAGCAGGCTCCTTGAATGCAAAATGGCATCGGTCTCGGTGAATGCAGCAGGTCCTGAGAACGTAGCAGTCTCCATGATTGTAGCATGTGTTGGAAGTGTAGTAGTCTCTGTGAATAAGGCAGGCTCTGTGAATGCAGACAGTTCTGTGAAGGCAAACAGTTCTGTGATTGATACAGATGACCCTTTGACTGTTGCAGATGGGTCTATGACTGATGCAGACAGCTCTGTGAAAGCTGAGGGTGTCCTGACTGACACAGATAGCTCTGTGACTGACACAGATGGCTCTGTCTGCTTGAATAGGCTGATCAGACTTGGGAGCATGAGTTGGCTGGAGAGCTTGGATAGGTTTGGCAGGCTTGAGAACTTGAGTAGGCTGAAGAGCTTGGGCAGGCTAGAGTGCATGAGCAGGCTTGGCAGGCTGGAGAGCTTGAGAATGTTTGGCAGGCTGGGGAGCTTGAGAAGGTTTGGCAGGCTGGGGAGCATGAGAAAACTGGAGACCTTGAGTAGGCTTAGCAGGCTGGGTAGGGTGGAGAGCGGGAGAAGGCTTAAAATCTTTCTTTGTTTCTAAAATTCAATTCAATTCAATTTTATTTGTATAGCGTTTTTAACAACAGAACATTGTCGCAAAGCAGCTTTACAATACATAATGTCCAATTAAAGGCTAATTAAGCATAAACAT
>JAQLOM010180860.1:0-10609 GCA_030068315.1 Chrysichthys thysi | reverse complement strand
AGATATTTACACAAAGATTTTGTAAATGTTTATTTATATACCTTAATTGTTTCCAAATGGTGCCTGTAACATGGCAGCAAAACAGCTGATCAAACAAAAACAGAAAAGTCATGTTTTTGTCCATCCTCCTCCTGTTTAAATGGTGCCTGTAACATGGCAGTTATGAATAGTTGTGACCGTAAATTGCATGGCCACCAGGTGGCGCCAAGACACTGTTTACACTGAGCCCGGTCTAGCTTACCGCTGGAGACACTGGATGCCGCATTTTGTGGGAGATTAAACTGTATGTGTACTGATTAGTGAAATTCGACACTGGGGTAATGCTATTGACTGTCCTTGAACACATCATCAACAAAAATACCAGAAAAACCAGAAACCCAGCCAATCGGAGTGGTTTTGTGAGGGTGCGATTGCGCAACCAGAAAGTACTGCAGCGACGCTTCCCGGTGTGGGCGGGGTTTCCCATCATTCCCATCATGTTACGGGTGCACAATCCGCATATTCTGCATTATTGTTAAAGTTATGTGTTTATTATGTGTGTTTACCCTTGTAGACTGTTTTGGAGTTATTATGTGTTGTGCTGTATCGTTTGGGGAATATTTGGGAGTGTTTTGTGGTATGTCTTGTTAATCCACCGTCCTCGAGACGCCGGCTCACCCGGGGGACGTGCTGTCAGCTCCGCCATGTGTGTTGAGTGTATGTGAGTGTGGGCGTGATTAGTATGCAAGTTTGTTCCTCCCCCGGGTTGCATACAGATGTAGTTCTCTTAAGCACTACACTGTCTTTGTAGCCTGAGAGTAATGTCTCCTAAGCTGTTGCTAGGAGATTTTTCTCAGGAGCTCCTTTGTTGTGAGAATCTGGTAATGGAGGAAGCCTGCCTTCACCGCACCAGGAAACGGAGTCGTGGGGCAGTCTAGCTGTGCAGATTAGCATATGTATTCACGTACCTACTGATGGCAGTTAGTGAAGAAAAATCCATACATAAGCCACATTGGTGTATAAGCCGCAGGGTTCAAAGTGTGGGGAAAAAGTAGCAGCTTATAGTCTGGAAAATACGGTAATTTTTACTTAATTTAGTTGAATGCATTCTATTCCAAATTTTTAGCTGGCTTAAAAAATTGGATGGTTTGATAGAAAATGTTCTATGTTGTTTAACATATCTAGATGTAAATAGTGGGGAATAAAATTTGAAACTATGATCGCTCTTCACATATTCATCTTTTGATCTCAGACACAATTGTACACACCAAAAACAAGTTAATTGGCCTTCCTGTTTCATAACTTTCAGAGAAGACTGTGTATGTTTTTTCCCCATTGTCTTAAATAAGATCTGGTCAGCCACAAGAGCAGAGAATGACAAGTATTAATCAAGAACTATACCACAGTCAAAGCATTCTCCAGAGAGTTATATATTGTAAACTACCAGGAGCTATAGATATAAGAAATATATTTGTTATATTAACTTCATTATTGCATATACTATATACAACAACATATGCAAGTTATTACAGAACATCAGAGAAATAAAATAAATGATTGTGGATGAAACTGGGTTCAAAGGGAAGAATTGTCGAAGTTCCTGGTCAGCATGATGGCAATGTGACACCTCGTGCAACCATAAGTAACTGTGTTCTCGAACATCGTGCCACCTTGGAGCCATATAACCACCACCAAAATCTTACATTTCTGGGTGGTCTTGTTTGTCAGATTTCTGTCAATGTCAGTTTTTACTGTGGTAAACCTCCTAAAAGAGGTTTGGTTCTGAAAACCTGATACCAGGGAAAATCTCTTACTTTTTTGTATAATGAATTATCATTTTTATTTTGACCAATCTTTGTATATAATCTGAAAACACTGATTTTAAACACAGATTTTTCCACTTTGAGGTGATCATATGACTTTGCAAGAAGTGTCAGACGTTTTGTGAATCTAGTTTGAAAACTGGGTTTTGTGTTTACAGATTGGAGTAAAGCTTTCAAGAAATGTTAGCAATTGTGAAAAACTGTAAAAGAATGTAAAAATGTAAAACTCTAAAAATGAAACCAATAAAACACTATGTAAACCCAAATAGTAAGTGGACTAAATTGTCTTACCAGGGCACATTTAGGCTGGAAGACTCTCTCACATGCACATCCTGAAAGAGAAAAGCTCAGGAAATTTTGGTTATCACGTATTATAATAACACACACATGTGCTCACACAGACCCACCTACACACACACACACATTCTCTATCACACACTATCCAACCTCTGTCACACACGATCATACTCTCTTGCACACACTATCAAGCCTCTCTTGCAAACTCTCACACACACACACTACCAAACCTGCCTTATATACTAACATACTCTCACTCACATCTTACATACATATTATTTTAGTATTTATTTTTCACTTTTCTCTTCTGCTGCATTTTAAATTTTTCTCAAAGAGCACTTTTTTGCCACCTAAAGACAGAAAGCAGAGGCCATCCATGTCAGATCTGCCAAAACTAATCTAAAACAATCTTTGACAAAGTTATACTAAACATTCATTGTGGCAAACAAAATGCAGAATGCTGAGTCATTCTTCCTCCATCATTTAAAGTAATAGCTTTATTTATGATAAATGTATATTATTTAGCTTTCTAATGGAGAAGACTGCAGCATTAGAGGTGCACATCCAGTGTCTAAAGATGGTTAATGAGAGTAAGAGCAGTATAGTTTCTGTACTTTCTCTGGCCTTAGAGCTCTTACAGGTGGTGAATGGGTGATGACCCATGTAATATGATCTGGCACCATCCCAGTGCAGCTTACTGCAGGTTATGGTCACTAAACTACTGGATGTCCAGGTGGTGCTCAGAAAACTGTGCAGCTTTATACATAATTAGAGTAGCTTTGTTGGCAAGGCAGAGAGTTTGTTTTAGACATAAAAATAGATCATTCTTGTTATATTCCCAAGATTCACAGCACCCACATCACATGACACGGACACTCCCACGTTCACAATCACCTGACTACTTACAAGCCAGGTGTAGCCCATCTCATGGACTATACAACACACACACTTTCACTCAGTCGGTGCGTAGCATTAGCCTAGCCCTCGCAAATCTATTGCCAAGTACTCTCTTTACTCTGTTTGTTTTTCTCATGTATGACCTGTTTTGTCTCTTGGATTATCCCCTTTGCCTAACCTCTGATATATCTGTCGTTTGATCTGGTTTTGACCCTTGCTGTGCTCTTTTCGGATTACGCTTCTTGTCTTGCCTAGTTTTGCCTGTTCGCCCCATCGGTTACCATTGCTTGCCCTTTGACTTTGTTTATGCTCATCCCTTGTCTGTACCTTTGCCTATTGGAAATAAATCTTATTTTACTGCACATGCATCCGGACTCCCAATATCCTGACAATAACAAAATACTATCCAGTCAACATCTTGTTTCAGATCTTAGCCCTTTAAATCCAAACATAAAATTCTATGGGAGGTTCTCATCCAACACTCTCTCCTTTAACATTAACATGTTAGTATCAATATAACACTGTAACAACACAACACAACTCTGGATTTTCTTCCCTTTCTTTCTTTTTCTTTTTTTTTCTTTATCTCTACATCATTCTTTCATCAATGGACCTCAGAGTTCGAGTGCTAGTAACTCACAAAGTCCTTGTACCGTTGTGGTCTGACCACTATGCGTCCTGCCATATTGATCACAGGTGTCTTGGTGCTACCTGTGTCCGTGTCACGCAAAACTGTGTGTGTGTCAGGTAGAGACGATGTTGGTACCCCTGTCTCTATGTCCATAGGCTCACTAAGGGCCTGTTCATCCGCATGTCTGATATGTTTGCGATTCCGCCTGAGGTTGCTCCCCGACTGTAATTGGATTTTGTACGATCTAGCGTCCACGACCCTTAACACCTTGCCCCGTCTCCAGACAGTATAGGGTTCAAATGGCTGTATTTGTACAAAGTCCCCAGGTCCCTAGCTGACCTGTTGTGGTACGCACACTGGCGTTCCTGCTGTCTTTTCAGACTTTGCTGCACGTGCTCTACCTTTGGCTATAGAAGGCTGATTTTAGTAGGCAGCAATGTTCTGGTTCGGCCACTGAAATGTCGTTGTGCTGGACCATTGTCTAGGCCCTGTGACGGTGTGTTACGGTAATCGAAGAGAGACAGGTATGGGTCTTGTCCAGCCATCTTTGCTTTGAGCAACGATCTCTTGGCTGTCTTAATGGCTGATTCTGCTTTGTCGTTGTTTTGAGGGTGTCCGGGTGATGAGGTTTTGTGTAGGAATGCCCACTGTTCACTGAATCTTTGGAATTCCAGCGACGTGTACTGCAGTCTGTTGTCTGAAATGACAACATCTGGGATACCCTGCCTGGCAAAATGGGCTTTCAGTTTCCTTATCACTGTCGTAGCTTTCAAATCTGTGAGATAATCAATTTCCCAGAAGGAAAGATAATCCTTGTTGTCAAAAGAAAATAAATCTGTGCCCAGCTCAGCCCATGGTCGGCTAGGCAGCTCGTGTGAGATCAGGGATTCTTTTTGTTGCTTATAGTCCACAGATCTGCAGATGTCACACCTGCTTACATATGTTTTGATCTGTTCACTCATTCCAGGCCAGTAAACACACTCTCTGGCCCTCTGTAGGCATCCTTATATCCCAGTGTTTCTAAAATTTTTCTGTTACGCTCCACTTAGGAAGAAGAAAACATTTCGTGCCCCCCCAATCTTGCGACTGGGGGGGTCGGCAAAATGTTATGACGGGGGGTGGGGGGGGGGTGTATGTGTATGTGTGTGTGTGTGCATGCGCGTGCATGCTCAGTGCAAAAAACCCTGCCACCTACTGTAGTGGATGTGCAATTACACTACCTAGCATGGCAAAAAAAAAGCATGTTCCCCCGGGGTCACACGCGCCCCCCCTGGCATCGCACCATGGCCCCCCAGGGGGGCATGCCCCACTATTTGAGAAGCACTGTTCTATCCCAAGATATGAGGAATGTAAGCAACGAGTAATGTCTCTCCTTAGGGTATCAGGTATGATGACACTTTCGCCCAGGAACACTGTTCCCTCTTGGTGGCTCAACTCATCTCGGAAGGAGAAATATGGTCTGATCTACTTCGGAGTGTCTTTCTTTTCGTTTGGCCATCCTCTCTTTATGGTCTCAATATGAGTCTTCATTGTTTCATCCTCGTCTGAGGCAGACCGGATTGAACTTAGACTGTCTGCAGAGATGGGTACATGCTGTAACATATTGACAGTTTCTACTTCAGCTTCTACTGAGCCATAGGACAAACACTCAAGAAGGTACATTCGGCTCAAGGTGTCCGCTAGCACCTTATCCTTTCCTGGTAGGTATACAACATGCACATCATACTTTTGAATGCGCATCATCATTCTCTGCAGTCTCTTACTGTGCTCTCTAATGGCTTGTGATCACTCTGTACCGTCACCTTTCAACCATATGTGTACTGGTGGAATTTCTCCAAACTAAAAATCATTGCTAAGAATTCCTTTTCGATTTCTGCATAGCCCTTTTCTGTCTGTGTGAGTGCTCTGCCTGCGAAAACTACAGGCTTACCCCTCTGGACTAGTGCAGCGCCCAGACCAGTGTCTGATGCGTCACATTGTACCATCGGTTCCTCCTCCGGACTATAGTACTTGAGCACTGGGGTGTTTGCGATGAGTCCTGTCAATGTTCGAAACGCTTCCTCATGTTGTTCCGACCAGTTCCACTCACAGTCTTTGTGTGTCAGTTGTCTTAGCGGCTGACAATGGTCCGAGAGATGAGGGCAAAACTTAGCTAAGTAATTAACCATACCTAACAATCTCTGAACTGCTTTCACATCAGTAGGGTTTGGCATTTGTTCTATAGCTCGCACTTTTTCCGGGTCTATCTTTAGTCCATCTGCCGACAGGAGGTGTCCTATATATGTAGCGTCCTTCTGTCTGAGCCTGAACTTATTGGCATTTAGTTTGATGTTCTTCTGTCCGCACCTATTCAGAAACAGTCTCAATTTCTCATCATGGTCTCGTTGTGCCATGTCTAGTGTTTCTCCTTGTCCAGTGATTAACACATCATCTGCAATGAGATATAGACCTGGCAGATTCTCTAGTGCTTAAGTGAGCTTTCACTGAAAAACCTCTGGTGCCAGACTCATTCCCATCAGAAGTCTCAGCCATCTATATCGACCAAATGGAGTAGAAAAGGTCGTAAGTAAACTTGACTCTTCATCTAGTTTAGCATGCCAGAAACCACTCTTGACATCACAGATGGTGAACACTTTGGCCTTGAACAGATCAGGAAGAATGTCCTCAATAGTTTGCAAAGGATAATGATTGCGTTTCAGTGCCTTATTCAAAGGTCTTGGATCGATGCATACTCGATCCATACTACCATACTATTAATCCAGTCGGTGCTGCGCTCTACTGGTGCGATGAGTCGTCTGTTTTGAAGGTCTTGTAGTTCAGCCTTCAAAGGTTTCATCATTGCAACAGGCACCTGGCGCTTTGGCAGTTGCACTGGTTTCACTGTTTTGTCTATTTCCAGTTGATACTCTCCTTCTAGGCAGCCATCACCACTAAATAAGTCAGCGTACTCTTCCTTTATTTGTTCAATTAGCCAACTGCCCTTTGTATCTGATAATGTTGTAACAATGCTATCGATCGCCATAATATTCTCGTAGTGTACTTGGATCAACTGCATGCCTTCGCTGGCTCTTTTGCCAAGCAATGGCCCTGAGATACCTTTTCCCACCACTTGGAACTCCAACTGGTATAATTTGTGGTTTCTAGGGTTTCTCAGTTTCAGCATGCACTTCCCCAGTGGCTTTAGTTTGCTTTTGTTGTACATCACTAGCACTGCCTTTGTGTCTTCCATCTTTGTCTGTGGATCTACTATATCGACTGGGATTATGTTACAAGTAGCTCCACTGTCCATTTGGAAATTCACAGTCTTTTTTCCTAAAAGCATTCCCACAAACAGCTGTGGGCTTTGTCGTTTGTCAGTGACATTCTCTTTCTCTGCCTCTGCTATGACACAGAGAATTTCCTCCAATTCTTCATTTTGTACCCTTTTCCCCTTCTTTTTGCTTGACTGCTGTCTCGTTTTACATTTTGCTGCAAAATGATTGTCTTTACCGCACTTCTTACACTTTTTGCCATAAGCAGGACATCTCTGCTTTTTTTCTCATGCAATTTTCCACAAAACTGACAGTCAACTATGTTTCCGGGCTGTCTGTTCTGTGCTGGCGCTTGCACTGCATGCGCCTCTTCCATTTTGGGTCCATAGATGGTTTTCACGTTCTCCCATGATAGCTCTGCAGCTCGGCATAACTGTACACAGGACTCAAGTGTCATGTTTTTCTCACATAGCAGCCTTTCTCTCATGTTAGCGTTATTAGTCCCACACACGATTCTGTTGTATGTGAGAGAGTCCCGCAAAGTTTAGCGTTATTACTCCCACACACGATTCTGTTTTATATGAGCGAGTCCCGCAAAGTTCCAAAATTGCATGTTTTCACTTTTAGTTCTGTAACATAGCCATCTATGGCTTCTCTGGAGCCTTGATTTGTCGAAAAGAAACAATAACGTTCTACAGTCTTGTTAATGCTTGCCGTGCAGTGAACATCAAATTTTTCAATCATATCTTTTATTTTCCATTCGTCTTTAGGCATCTCACCCATCAGTGTGTCTAGCAACTCTCTCCCACTCTCACAGACGAGATAACTTAAGAGTTTCCCTTTCAGGTTTCATCCCCATCGTCTAACGTGAGATCCACATAGAGCAGGGGTCGGCAACCTGCGGCACTGGAGCCTCATGCAGCTCTTTCATCCTTATGCTGCGGCCCTGTGGCTTTGGAAAATTAATAATGAGAGTAGCTCGCCAAAGGCTGAAAAATACAAGTCAAGTCAACTGGCTTTTATTGTCATTTCAACTATACACACACAGTGTACAGTGTCGGATTTCAGGAAACCGGAAGTCTGACTTACCGGATTGTGTTGAAAACGGGGCTCGTAAACGGAGGGCATAATTTTGTCGAAAGAGGCTACAGACTCTCTCAAAACCCTTATAGACTGTTAAAATAGATATCTGAGGACAAGTATATCTACCTCAATGTTTAACATATGAACAACAATTAATTCTTATTTTAAAGCACTTTTCACTTTTTAAAGTCCGCAACATTTCAATTCCGCCTCCATTGCTAAAGCCAACCCCCCCCCCGGTGGCTCCCAGTGTTTTCCATTATGTAGAAAACAGGTCCAAATGACTCTTTGAGTGTTAAAGGTTGCCGACCCCTGACATAGAGCATAAACTCTTCCCTCCATGTCTTCCATGACTTTGAAAGATTACTTGAGTCCAGACACAGCGGTTGTGGAGATTTCAATCCTTCCATGTTGGGCGGATGTATGCTAATTCCTTTCAGAGTTCGGCAGGTGTAGCTGCTCGCGAGCAGAATGGAAAAAACCCTTCTTTCTCCCTGTTAGCTGGCGGTGATACTGGTCAAGCCCGTGACCACTGCCACCATGTTACATTCTGCTTCTTACAAATCCACTCGGATTACAGAATATTTGTTTGTGCCACAACAGGTGACACTTTATTCGCTCTCTGCCACGTGTGTTACATTCAGTGGAGCTATCCTGGACCCTCGTTTCTTGTGCAACTCCCTAACCTGTCCATGCGGACAACAATTCCTATTGTTACAATCCTGAATTTACAGCAAGCATCTTTGATCTTAAGTTAGGCTTATTAATTATTTGATCTCTTCTGAAGTGCTAATTGTTAATAAAAATCTTAATGATCAGGAGTTTAATGTATTAATATAGCACTACATGAAGCTGTCCCAATACTTAATATCCCAGGAGTTCTCATTTGTATTCAGGTCTGGGGAACATGATGGCCAGTCAGTGGCATCAATTCCTTCGGTATCCAGGAAGAGAACAGGGCACCGATGGGGGACCTGCCAATTCTGGTGTTCTCTAGCAAATACCAATCAAGCTGCATGGTGTTGTGAGCATAGGTCCCAATGTCAGGCCACCCTTATGGAGTTTCGGACAGCTTGGTCAAAAACATGCACAAAAGTGGCCAGCTAGAGGTCATTTTGTTGGGCTCTGGCTATACTTCTCCTGTCCTGCTGCTGAGATGTTGCACTTCTACGGCCATGTCGACCATGATTAAATTGCTTATTTTACTTAGCTAGCTAGATAATATCTGTGCCTGTGGAACACAAGGCAATTTTCATACATATTTTTACATATTTTTTTTTGTCTGGACAGGATTCAAATCCAAGCTAACTTCTCACCTGTTTATCTTTTTGAAAAATAAACAAAGGCCAAGCTGTCCTCCTGTTTCTTTATGCTATTCTGGACACAAATATACAAAGACAGTTATGCTGCTTGCATTCCTGTGTGCCTGTGAGCTCCTCTTGTCATGTGTTCGGTGCTTCCAAAGCAAATCTTGTGGGAGCAGGCAATTTTAACTTTGTAGTGGAGGACTGCAGGCAGTCAAAGTATAAACTGCAGGTCCATGCTTTTAGCTAGCACTAACCAGAAGCATGCTCAGCTCCACCTTCTTGTACACAGCTTCTCCACTTGCACACAGCATCCTCTCTGCTACTAACAACACCCCATAGACATGCATACACACCCACACACCTATTGCATATAATAGAATAAAGAAATTACTTACTACATTCCTGTAATGGACAGCACAGCTCTGGAACAATACTGAGGATAGAAACCATTCCTAGTGGACATGTGATGGATGAACATCTGGAAGGCTCACACACTGAAAATTAAATGAATGAATGAATATTCTGTAAATGACTGGAAATTAAAATTGGCTATTAAATTTGTCTATCCTGTATTTATTTTACCTGATACAATAATGGATTTCATATGTGAAAGGGCCTTGCCAATATATATTTTTATATACTGTGTTCTGTGTCAGTGTATAAAAAGTGTAATGGGGAAAATGGCTTACAGCAGTGATATATAGGGCAGCAACGGTCAGTACTGTTTGTATCCACAGTAAGCAGCTCTCCAGCTCCACACTCAGGAATTGCCTCTGAGCATATGTTACACACTGCAGTAAACACAAATCAAACAAATACATATCAGTAATAGTAGTTTTGCTTGCAGTGTAGCAAAAAAGTGTTTTACTCAGAGTGTAGCTCCCAGGAAAAGCACACAGTTATAACTGTTAGAATATGGTTCATATAGTTTACTATATGACTTCAGACAGGATGATACAACACTAATTACTAGCACAAGAACAGAATGTTAAGGTAAATATTTCCTTTCAAAACATACAGACATACATTTCCGGAAAATGAGAAAGTGTGATGAAAGCCACAAAGACGATTGTGACTATTACACAGGTTATTTTATTCACTAATATCACTTTAAAGACAATACTCTATAAGGAGTACAAAACAGTATTTATAAACAGCAAATAGCACAGGTTTAGCTCCAGAGGTTTTACTGTCAGACCTAAAGCTCAGTAAGCTAGCTGTCTGGATTTGGAGCCTATTTTGAAAGCTGAGCATGAGGGGTAAAGTACAGACGTGGACAAAATTGTTGGTACCCTTCTGTTAAAGAAAGAAAAACCCACAATGGTCACTGAAATAACTTGA
>JAQLOM010180839.1:0-10612 GCA_030068315.1 Chrysichthys thysi | reverse complement strand
TGATGAAATACAGTGCATACTGTTTTATTTCGATTTAAATGTTCTTTTAATGTTTGAATTAACATTTTTTAAAATTACATTTTATATTCCAGAGTCCCGCGAAAGCCAAAAAATTCCGCAAATCAAAATTTGAAAATCCGCGATACACTGAACCCGCTATATGTGAATTGCGGTATTGCGGGGGTTCACTGTATTTTCTTTCACATAACATTTTCATGTTTCACATATATCTTTATCTTTGACCCAAGCCCTGTTTCCTTCCCCTCTACTGAGATAGGAAACCAGTGCGCTTTTCCTTACTTTCCCTTTCGTTTTCTTTTAGCTTCAAATAATCACTTTCTCTTATTTTCCTTCTTTTTCTTGACATATACAAACCTCCGTCCTTTGGCACGACACAAGTATAATGTCTGCATGCCGAACACTGTCTGGAGGTCCCCTAAGAAGGGTTCGAATCAGGTGATGTGCATTGGGGCTGATTGCGCCTACGTGCACGTCGCCGAGTTCATATTAGGACCCCGAGGTGGCCGCGGGCCCGCCTGAGAGGCTGTCTGTATGCTCCTAGAGGCTTGCAACGTTCTTTTTAATTTTATTTCATCTTAATGTTTTACTCCT
This sequence comes from Chrysichthys thysi, assembly GCA_030068315.1. Taxonomy (NCBI): domain Eukaryota; kingdom Metazoa; phylum Chordata; class Actinopteri; order Siluriformes; family Claroteidae; genus Chrysichthys; species Chrysichthys thysi. The sequence goes on along the minus strand of JAQLOM010180839.1, from coordinate 10,000 downwards.
ATGTTCAGCACTTTGGCCAGTGGTTGCTGTACAAAAAAGTGCTTTATAAATAAAGTTGGCTTGGCTCCACGTTAATGGTAAATGTTCAAATGTGATTGGTCAGAAGGTGTTTATTAATATTCTAAATTATAGGTTAATATAAATGGGCTCATTCTAATTTGTTATCATTTCTGTAGTAACAGCTCTTTCACAGGGACTTGTAATCCATATGCTTCACATAATCTAAGACTAATAATAAATTGATTTTCTATATGTTATTTTATAAAAAAAGCTTAATAGTTAAGTTAATATGAAGTTTTCAGTGAGAAGTAATTTAACATGCTAGGAGTCTCAAGGTATGAGTTCCAGTTTTGCTAGGGAATTAGAGGAATAAAACACTTCGAGATGTGTTATTAAAAGGGAAATAATCTATTTTAGTGTAGTATAATAAGTCTGCTTGAAATAGGCTGCATCTCCCTACCTAATCATTGATTATTTTCTTACAGAAGCATGCCCTCATTGTGTTTTATTCCTTACTTAATACAATAACATCACTCAAGTATGTGAATAATTTTAGAATTAAAATTGCACTATATTATTATTCATAATGACATGTTTTCCCCTGGTGTTTCATATCTTTTGGAATATATTATTTTATAGCTATCTGTTGCTGAGTCTAATTTTGCATTTCTTTGCAGATGTGCTACGATTTGATAACACTTACAGTATTCTTCAGTCAAAGAAGATAAGCTTCACGGTGGATGTTGTTCTACCTGAAATACACGCTCTGAACTCGGAAGAACAGGCATGACTTGACAGTACTTCACATAGCCAATATGAAACATGATAACTGTCTGGTAATAAAAATTTTAGATTAATTTGAAGTTCAGTCATCATATATGCACAATAAGCTGAATGCACTGCAATTGTATAGGGTAGGCTCTGGATCCACTTTGACCCCAAATGGGATAAAGTAAAAATTAATTAATTAATATAAGTGTACACCTACACATGCTCCTTGTGTTACATTTAAAATTGGCAATTAAGACAAGACAAGACTTTATTGAACCCAAGGCTGGAAAATTTGGATGTGAACAGCAGCAGAAAGAAAGGCAAAGGAGTAGAGATAAAAATAATCACAAAAAAATACAACTGTAAATGTAATGCAAAAAGATATAGTGAGCAATAAACAAATGAGCAAAACCGGTTCAAATATTTAGTGTTGGGAGGTACATGTAGACCTGATAAAGAGAAGAAAACAAGTGACTAAACAGGTTCAGGTAATGGGGTGTTAAGTGACCAATGTAAGTATATAATTTACATTGTGAAGTGTGCTGGTGAGGTATAAAAGTGTGTTTAGCCAAGGGTCTATGTAGGCTAATCCAGTTTGGAAGGAAGTATAGGGAGGGGGCGTTGCCCAAGATGGTCCTGTATATTATTCCTCATCTTACTCTACTGCGCTTCCTCCAGACTATCCAGTTTTATTCTGACCCGTAGAGCTAGCCTTCCTCTTCAGCTTGTTAAGTCTGTTTATCTCCCTAGATTTGATGCTGCCTCCCACAATACAGCACAATACAGCAATGAGTAATGTGCCGGCTATCCCAGACTGGAAGACCATCTGCTGCATGTCGAAGGACTTGCACCTTTTAAGAAAGTACAGTCTGTTCTGTCCTTCCCATTAGATAGTGACTTCCACTCCTGCTGTTTCCTCCCTCTGGTGACACTTACAGAGTTGAAGCTGAAGTCGAGGTGAAAGTATGATTTCCTGGTATGTACCAGTGTTGCCCTTAACAACATCTGACAGGCTGCCCTGGAGCCAGACAAACAGTGGCCTGTTGGTGAGGTAGTTTGTAATCCAAGCTACTGTGTCGTGGTCTACCTGCATGGCTGAGAGCTTCACCACAAGTAGCAGAAGCTGGATATTGTTGAACACACTGGAGAATTAAAAAAACATGACTCACACTGTGCTTCTGGCCTCTCCAGATGTGAGTAAAAGCCAATTTATATATCTGCATAGAATCCATGCCATAGCTACAGCATAGCTTTGTATGTTACACTGTAGCCTATGCCATAACCTGATGCACACAACCCCCAGTAATGTAACTATGTTGCAATGCAGTCCAACAGCAATTGCGATTGGTCCGCTTGGTAGTATCACATTTAATTCTATGCATTTCCGGTTGCACCTTCTCACTATCTACTTTCATGATACTATCATGATAAATATTAGTGTCAGGCTCTACAGAAGCTTAGTTCATTGTAATGGCCTGTTTAATCTTGCAGAATTGCACATTTTATCTTTTTCTTCTGTTGTCAGTGCTGTATATCATAAAAATAATGATTGAGTTGAATGATTGAATAATGATCAGTGATTGATAGAATTGTGAATTAAAACATTAGTTACACTGAAGTGCTCTGATACTCATAATACTGAATACAGAAAGTTTTTTTTTTTTTTTAACTTTCAGTGAGAATTAATTTGGTTTATAATTAATCATGCAAGGTTTCTTTTCCCCCCCCCCATAAACTTGTTTCAAAACAACATTTTGTCAGTGTTATTTTCTGTTCGTTATTCCTAAAGTGAAATACTGAATTCAAATAGTTTTTTTCACTGATTTTACATGTCAGTAAATTCTGGTATGTTTCATGTGACTGTGTTACATAGAGGACACACTCAAGTTACATGTAACTATTAGTATTTCACCTTGTGCAAGCATTCTGCATTAGAATGTGCATACCTAAAGTGCAGATTCTACACAGAAGTATAAACCTTCCATAAGCCATAATGGTGGTGTTGTCCAAGCTAATTTGAGCCTGTCAACAGTCAAACACAAAAAAGCAGGTTTATCATATTCTCTCCTTCCTGGCTCCTGTCCACTTTTGGACCTGATTTTTTTTTATGTCCAGTTATAATCTTTTTTTATTTTGCACTCTAACTTCTCCATGTAGCTATCCTTGTCCTTCCGCAGCTTGTTTCATGGCTCCTTTTGGACAGACCTGACCTCCTTCCTGTCTCCTGCCATAAATGTTAATTCCATCAGTATATTCAGGGAAGGTTGCTCATGTTCATTGACTGTTTAGGGAGCTGTTTAATTTTAAACTTTTAATCTGTTACATTTTTGGTTGTGGTATTTAATTATGCAAATTACTTGTGTGTATGCCTCCAAGGCTGCTGGACTTTTCTTGAGCAGAGGTGTCTGAGTTGAGTGGATGGGGTTGGTTGAGAGTTGGGGAGTGATTGGTGGTGGTGGGGGCTTTTAATTGTGTCTAGACCCTTGCATTTTGAGTTGTTGAATTGATAACAGTGTTTTGGTTAATTCAGTGTGTTTTCCTGTAAAGAAAGCATGCCTATGATTTGAAAGATGATACTAACACAGGAGCTTGACACATGCAGGGAGTGACCATATTTGCCAGATATGCCTGCAGCTCCTTTAATAATGTAGGTTTCTTGGCAGCCTTCCTAATAAGATTTATTCTTGTACCTTGGTCAGTTTTGGAGTGATGTCTTGTCACTGTGGTTCTCCATGTTCTCTGCTTGTGAATAATGTCCTTCATGAGGTTCCATCTTGCGTCTAATGTTTTATAAATTTATTTTGTCCCCTTCCTATAATTGATCATTTTAAACAATGAATTGCTGTTCATGTTTGTAAGCTCTTTCTGGACCATGGCTTCTGCAGCCAGAAGAAATATAGCCGAAAATAGGATGGAAACAGTTTATCTATACTGTATTTGGGGTTAATCAGCACAATTTAATTGACAATTAAATTAGTATAATGTCTGAATGTCTTTTTTCTTTTTCTTTTTTTTCTGAAATTTTTCCTTTGTTTTTCTGTTGAATTTGTTTGTTGCTATATCACATTAATGGTGGAAAATTTTTACATCCCAGAAAAGTGCAATTTTAACAGCAGTGTGTCAAAGGCCCACACACTTAAGTTACATTTAATACTTTGATTTGGATGATTAGTACTGTTATCAGTAATAAAAGAAATACAAGTTTATTTTTATTTTTAATTATAACTTTATTGCTTTAAAATGATGGACATTTGGGGTAAAATCATATTTTTTATCAAAATAATTTTAGATATTTTGGAGGCAGTTTGTTATTAATTAAATGTCATGATAGTTTTATCAGTAAGAGTTGGCTGAAACTGTTTAAAATGTATATTGTGACACTTATTCAATTACATTTTCATATACAATGCAGTATGTTAGCATACATAAGTTAAATTGTGTATTTAACAGTCGAATAAATGATTTATTTTGCAGATAATTAATTGTGAAAATTGCCTGGGGTTAGAGGTAGAATTGTATCTTGTAGTTTGCAATTATGTGCTGATTCATATTAAAATGCTTACAGTGATGACCTCAGCAGTTTAGAATTTTTTAAAACCTAAAGGTCACTTACTGTGCTTTTGTGACTGTGAACTATCATAGTATAAAGTGTCAGATGTTTTGTAAAATAGTCACTAGTAGGCAAAGCTGATCATTATCAAAGATAGAGTATGATGTCATAAATGTATAAATAAATGTTCCAGATTACAAAGATTTTGTAAGTTGTAAATTATTTTTCAAAAGTGCCCAAGCCAGTCCAAGTTGAGCTGCCCTGTATTCTAATATTGCTATTTAACAGTAACAATTGTTGCCAGTGGTGGTCAACTTGAACCATTGAGATGCGTGCATGTAAAAAATAAAATAAAATCAGTGCAGTAACTTACTTAAAACTTGGTGTTAGAAATGTAAATAAGAAGCACAGAAATTTCAGCCTTGTAATATTATTTCATATTTGCAAGTAATAGGGATTTTGTTCATACATCCATTTTCTATGCTGCTTATCCATTGCATGTCAGAAGGGAAGCAAGCTGGCTTTGGGTGAGAGGTGCATTACACTCTAGACAGGTCACCAACCTATTGCAAGATTAACACATACACCATTCACACTAATGCACATACAGAACACAGATAGTCATTCACTAATATTCAAACCTATGGGCAAATTAGATTAGCCAGTTAACCTAATCCGCATGTTTTTTTTTTACTGTGGAAAGAAACCATAGCACCTGGATAAAATCCATGGAGGCACAGGGAAAACATGCAAACTCCACACAGAAACCCCCATGGTCAGAAGGCATTGACTAATTTTCTTCAACAACACAGCTTAGACATGATTTTCTGGCTGCAATTCAATTTATAGGTGTATATCATTTGTGACTAATGGTTATTAAAATAGGAGAACCACAACTGTTGGGTATGGACATCACTAGTTCAACTCCAGGTGGAGTCATTCTGACTGCCACAAATATGTTTAAGTTTGAGATGGCAGGCATGTACATTAACATTTCAGTGATTGTCAACTATGAGGTCCCATTCCACTGAGATGTCTATCCCTCATTGTCTATCACTCAATCTCAAAGGGGTGGAACCTCATAGCCAACTGCCAATAGCTGCCAGTCTTAGACCTTTTGCTGAGTTTTAAATCCTCCCTCTGAATTTTAATTCCTTAAATCTGAGTCTTAGATCTTTCCTCTGCATCTTAGATCCTCTTTCAGAAAATGTGAGAAAGGAATACAAGGAAAGGAATGGTAAATTTGGGCAACAGTGATATCATTTGACAAAAGAAAACAGTGGCCATTCATCTATATAGGCAGGTGGGTAAGAGCCCCACAATTTATCTCAGATGTTCACCAAAGGTTAATCTTCATAAAGTCATCATTCAACCTCCATCCATTGTAGATTGTATTGAGATATTAATTACCTCTTTGGAAAGATTTACAATGTAATAAAATGTTGCTATTTGGCAGATGTAAGCCCAGGTTCCTCTAATTTGCTTACCTTTCTAGATGTTACATTAATGTCATTTGGCAGACACCCTTATCCAGACCAACTTACATTTTTATCTCGTTTATACAACTGAGCACTTGAGGTTAAGGGCCTTGCTCAAGGGCCCAACAGTGGCAGCTTGGTGGTGCTTGGATTTGAACTCCTGAACTTCCAATCAGCAGTCCAACGTCTTAACTCTGTGATCTACCCCCTGCCCTACCCTGGTCACACTAGTGGAGCAGGGTGATCACTCCCCTACTTAGATTCCTAAAAATTATTATTGCAACTACTGGTCAAAAATGGATACTGCAACAAGTGCTGATAGATGCATATTAGATCAGGAATCAAACTGCCCATGCAGGCTATAGAAGCAGAGGAAAGAACAGTTAATGTTTCCAGACTTTTTATGCCAGATTGGGATAGTTGTTATGGTTCTTGAGATTTTTTTTAGATTGAAATTTTTCTGTCAAGGTAAATATTAGCTCTTCTATGTGCATCTTGCTGGGAGCAGGAAACACACCTGCTCTTATGCAGATAAGAAAATACTGTTGATCCTGAGGGAAAATTAGAGTGTGCCAATATATATATAAAAGACAAGACATGAATAGACATAAGGAATAAAGTAAGAATAATAGAAAAATAAAATCAAATTTAAAGGTTAAATATATAAAATGTATGCATAGTTTAGATATAATATAATATAATATAATATAATATAATATAATATAATATAATATAATATAATAGTAAACATATAAAGTATGTACCATATACACCTATAGCTATGCTACATTGTACAGTGTTGCAGTTCTATACAGTGTAGTAGACAGTATACAGTATGAGCTACAGATGAGGTATTTTCCACTGATGAGGTAGTTGTAGTTGCAATATTGTTTCCATCGTAGATAATGCACAGATGTACAAGGATGCATGAATAAGAAGATGGATTAGAGTGCAGAGTTATACAATCAGATGGCTGCTGAGAGAAATGACCTAGCATTCCTTTTTGCAGTGTACTCCTCTGTCCCTGTAGTGTTTTCAAGTTTAGCCACAGTGGAGATGGTGGAAGAGGAGGATGCTGGCAAAGGTGTCAGTGATCATAAAGAACCCTACATGCCCACTACTTAAAATTGTATCAGACACTCAAATGAGACACTAGAGTGTAATATTGCCACTTTCCAATATGCATACTTACATTACATTACAGTCATTTGGCAGACGCTCTTATCCAGAGCGACTTACATTTATTTTATTTATACAACTGAGCAATTACAGGTTAAGGGCCTTGCTCAAGGACCCAGCAGCGGCAGCTTGGTGGTGCTTGGATTTGAACTCCCAACCAGTAGCCCAACATCTTAACCCCTTGAGCTACCACTGCACCATATACTTGGTGATATATTGCAGTAGTAAGGGTTAGGGTAAACTTCCTTTCAGCTCAAACAGTCTGGTCACTCTCTTCTGATCTCTTACTTTAACATGGCATTTTCATCAACAGAACTACTTCTTATTGGATGTTTTTTTTTTTTGTTTGTTTGTTTTCTCACCATTTTGTGTAAACTGTAGAAACTGTCAAAATCTAAGGAGATCAGGAGTTTCTACTATACTGACCAGCCCATCCAGTGTATTTACTGGCAAACAGTACACTACAAAAGGTTACGTTGGTATAGAAGTATGTTTTAGACAAAATTCCTTCATTGTGGCAGTACAGCTTTATAGCTGCAATGTCCCTGGTTTGATCCTGAGCTGAGTTTACGGGAGCCTTATGGAGCTTTTCATGTTTTCCCCATGTCTGGTTGGGATTCCTTTGATTTGATTTGATGCTAAATTGTGCATGGTGGTCACTAATGCACTGGTATCCTGTTCAGGGTGTGTCCCTGTATTACACCCAGTGTTTCCGGAACCAGGTGTTCCTGGAACCAGTTGGTACAGTATTAACACCTGTCAGTAATACAGTGGTACCCTGCAATCCAGTGGCACGTTCGTTATGCAGGGAGTTCATTGTGTGAAACACAATTTCCCATAGACTTCTATGAGAAATCAGTAAGTAAGTAATCCATTCCAGGTCACCACGAAAAATTGAGAAAATTACTAAAAAATGAAGACACAGCACTTTTAATGAGGGGGAAAAACTAGTAAAACACTCATCAAAGCAGGGAGTAATGTTAGGTGGGATGAGGAGGACACACACTATGTACACACACACACTATGAACAAGTCTCATTTTCAGACCAGTTTTAGTTGTCAGAATCAGAGCTGAAATTTTCCATTTCCAGGTGCACTCATGAAAACGTTGTCCTGCAACGAGAAGACCTTCAATTTTAACCACCAGTAAAAACACATACACCAAATTCACATCAAAACAGGAAAAAATGACACTAATGGGGAGAAATAACACAAGATGATGCTTTGTCTTCATCTGAGACACATCTGGCCAGATTCAGCCTTTTTTTTAATGTAAAAATTCACAAATCGACTTGTCACGTGCAACGTGCAGTTCATTGTGCGAAACGCGTTTGTTCTGTGAGTCACAGGCTCGTTCGCAGCGGCGTTCGTTATGCGGAACGTTCGTTATGTAGGGGGTTCGTTAAGCGGGGTACCACTGTAAATGCGTTAATAATGTGTGGTCATAATGCCCTGCAGTGGAGAGGGGTCTCATCTTAGGGGAGAGCGGGGTAATGTGAGACACCCCCTGTATCTAGGCAATGGAACACATTTGTGGTCATGTGACAAAATTTTTTTCAAGCCCCTCCCATTCCCCCATTGCCAGAAAGTAGAAGTTGGTGCTGGTGCTGTGGTAAGTATGTTTTTTTTCACAAAAATGTGTTTTTTACATCTCACCTTTCTCACCATATGCCTGTAGATAGTTGTCTATCTGTCAGTAAGTTGACCATATATGAAGCACCTCCACTAATCTAATATCTCAGCCACTGGGGGAGCAAACCACCTCAACTCAATGCCGGTCCCAAGCCCGGATAAATGAGGAGGGTTTCCAGGATAGGCCTAGCAAGCCACTGGAGTAAAACCTTTTTGCTCAAGTGACGCATTTTTTGCATGTAAAAGTAAATTTTCTTGCTGTGAACTTAATCCACTGTTGTATCAAAGCAAATAGACTCAGGTAGAAAAACGTTTTTCCATACATGTTGATGAACTTCCAACATATAAAACCATGTGATTGATGCTAGTTGAAGAATAGCCTGAATTGCCAGAGATATTGTTTTTTCTAAAATGGTGGCTGTGGGGTAAAGTGAGACACTGTCATTACATTAGGCTACATAGCCTATGTTTTATTTTTAATGTCATAAACATTGTAGAAAAGCCATCATGCCAAGAAACTACACCAGGAAGACAACCTGGGGCCAAACACGCCTTGCAGAAATGGAGAGTGCAGCCAATGAGGTCATGCAAGGAAAGACAAGACAACCCTACAAAGATTCATAAAGAAAAAAGCAAAAGGGGAAGTAGAATCAGTAGCCTGGGGTGCAGTAGCTAAGGCAAAGAGCATATTCACAGATGAGATGGAGGAGGAGCTTGCCACTTGAAACAAGCAGCTGACCAGTTCCATGGCCTTGCTCCAGTTAAGTGCCATGAACTGGCATTTGAATTTGCAGAGAGAACCAATATCACTGTCCCTGCCAATTGGACAGAGAAACAATGTTCAGGTAGGCTAGGGTGTGCAAGAGATCACATGATTCTGTAGGTTAAGTTGAGGATGATGAAATACTTACACAATTCCTCAGAAGAATACAAGGAAACAAGAAAGAGTGGGAGAGACCCACGTTTTCTATAAAAGTAAATGATGTGGCACATGTTCCTAAAAGTGATGTGGTGAAGAAGATGCCTCAACCAAATAGGCCTGGAGGAACCACATGGAGAGAGCAACTCTTCACCTTTCCCTGTAACTTTCCGGGCTGGAATGTAGATAGGCCTTGTTATAGAGTATGAGGCTGATGTTCTAATCCAGGTGGGTCTAGCCAGTGTTCTGTGCTCCAGGCTGTTCTAGCTGGTTCTGGTGGTCCTATGTTCTGACCCCCAGACTGTGTACTAGCTGGTTCTGTTTGTCCTTTGCTCTGACCCCCAGACATTAGCTGGCTCTAAAGGTCCTGTGTTCTGACCCCCACATTGTGAAAGTTAATAAAAACATTTTGAATGATATTATGTTGTATTTGATTTACTTTTTAAGTACTTTGGGTTACTTTCAAGTGTT
>JAQLOM010180825.1:0-10613 GCA_030068315.1 Chrysichthys thysi | reverse complement strand
TATATATATATATATATATATATATATATATATATATATACACACACACACATATTTATACTAGCTGATTCCCCAGTGGCTTCGCTCACTGAGTTCAAAGGGAAAAAATGGAAATATATGTTAACCCTATTGCCCTTTATTTGCAACATAAGAATGAACTAAATTCTTGTACTATAAATAGGGTTGCACCGATACCGATACCAGTATCGGGCCGATACTTTGCTAAAATACTTGTACTCGTCCATAAATAAATCAATTTTTTGAAGATATTCTAATTATATGACCAGCACCTGTATATTTGAGGACTTGTTATGGGTCATATTTTGTATAAGAGGTTTCAGTGTCTCTGCATGCCCTAGCTTGGATTAGAATTTCCGTTTCAGGCCTTGCCTACCAGTGAGGCATAGTGTGGTGGCTGGGACAGTCTCCTCACAACAAGAAGGTCCTGGGTTCAATCCCCAGGCTCGACCTGGGTGCCTTTCTGTGTGGAGTTTGCATGTTCTCCCCGTGTTCGCGTGGGTTTCCTCGGGGTCCTCTGGTTTCCTCCCACAGTCCAAAGACATGCACAGAGGGGATTAGGCTAATTAACTACTCTAAATTGGCCGTAGGTGTGAATGTGAATGTGAGTGTGAATGGTTTTCTGTCTCTGTGTGTCGCCCTGCGCTGGATTGGTGACCTGCCCAGGATGTAACCCCGCCTCTCACCCAAAGTCAGCTGAGATTGGCTCCAGCTTCCCCCCGCGACCCTGAACAGGCTTAAGCATCACTTTAAACTACAAAGTCAGGTTAAGTGAAAATAGTTTATTTGGAACAACATGAACATTTTCATAGTGTTTCGTGACTATCTATATTCAGAGTACAATATCTGAACACCATTTTTGCTGAACTTCAGCACGCAAACTCAAACCTGACTGACTATGTCGGGGAAAAACCCCACAAAGATTTCAAAACGATATCTCAATAATTCCTGTACAAAGCCCCTCCGTCTCTTAACCCTTGTCGTATAAAGATCAGTCGAGAAAGTTGTGAGGATTTTGTTCATTTACTTATTTATTTATTTTGTTAAAAACAACTTTTACATTTATTTTAGAAAATACAATTCATGAGAAGTCAAACTCGCCCCGTGGCTCCTGAGCAGGAGCGTCCCCTTCTCAAAACTCCAAATAAAGATAAATACAAATACCGGTTCAGCAGCAACAGTTTCATACTAACACCATTACAAAATAAATTCAGTTCTGAGAGCTGAGGGAAAAAAATCAAACGCGCGAGAATTCACAGTAAGCGAGGTGTAACAGACGGCTTCATGATGGCTTGTGATTTATTCACAACTAATAAAATGGCTTTGCATACATTCGTTTAAGGGGGTGTGACATGGAGTCCTATCTATAGCAGGAAACGTGTCGAATGTCTACAATGGGTGTGTGTGTGAGAGAACATCTATTAATGTCAGTATGAAAATCAGTAAATTGGCAGAAATGATTTTCCAACACTGTTAGTTTGAAAGCCAAGCAAAGAGGCAGAATTTGTTCCATATGAAGTGACGATATCCGTTAATACTCATTGAAGCGAACGACTCAACTGCTTGGATTAAATCGGACGTAGGGATAGGAAACAAACGTAAATGTACATGTTTGGGTCACGCTGACCGTCTAACTCTATAACATTGATCGATTTCTGTTCATGAAAACCAAACAGTCCTCACTTCGGTCTTCTTGTGACAAACGTATTGTATTTGAAAAACGTATTTTATTAGGGATGCATCGATACTAATAAGAGTACGGACTCTAATATCGTACCTGTTTACACGTACTCATAAAAATACCAACAAACGATAGTACGTGTTAGTATGTGTGACGTAAGAAAAGCGTATTGTTGCCTTCAAGTTCTGTCGTAAATATCGGAATTGCGTCGCGAACGCACGTGAACGGCACGCCGATGTCGTAATTACCGCTGAGGGGCTTTACGAATTAAGGGCGTGTCAGGAAGCAAAAGTCACAATACGAGCTCGCAATATGAATGTGACGTCTTTAGCAGACATTAAGATAAAATAATAATAATAATAATAATAATAATAAATGATGCCTGTTACCAGTGCAGGCACCGATTCTAATCCAATACACTTTTTTTTTTTCCAAATTCAGAAAATATCTTCTCACGGTGTGCTCGCTGGCCGTTCTGTATGCGGTGGAACAAATCTGGCGTTTGTAAACAGGGACACGCAGACAGTGACTCCGAGCGACCCACACAACACTTATCCAGCCAATCCAGCAACAGGGAGCGTATTCCAACCAATCACAGGGCAGGGAAAAGGGGCGAGGGGCTGGAGGCGGGTGTGTCCTTGTTAGTGTTGTTGCTCTGGCTGTGAATTTAGGAGGGCGGAGCTTCTGACATGAAGGAGCACTTAATTAAAGGTGGTGTGTATTTGTTTGGCTGTTGAGTTCAAATATGTACAATCTCACTCCAGAACCGCCGACGGCACCTCTGAGCGTTCAGGAATTTTCTCACATTAACCCATTAGCTTCAGTGGTCCCCATTTGGGGATCAAATAATGAATGGCATAAAAAATAGATGGCATGTGCCATGATCCCCATTTGGGACTTTTACTACAAATTGAAATGTCAGAAATGTTAACAGTCATATTTCTTGAAAGTAGATGTTTTTGTTACTATTTGGATGCAAATTAATAGAAACACGAACATTTTCAGAAGAAAAAATGGGCAGTTAATGGGTTGAGGTGAAAAATAAACTTCTGTCATTGATGATTCACAAAAAAAAACCCCAAACCCTAATTTTTGCTTTTCACTCCTTTTTTTCTTGCCCAAAACCACTCAAACACACACTTGAAATGCCTGTGACCTGGACGATTAATAATGCCAATTAAAATCCAGCAAATTATCAAAAGGAGGAACTATGGCGTTGTCGATATGATAAATACGATACATAAGATAAAGTGTCTTAAACGTAAAATCCCCTACATGACGCTTGCTAGGTGAGAAAACAATGTCACCAGAGGATGCTAGCTGAGTGACTGTTCAACAGCTTGAACAGAATGTTCGAAATCATATCGATGCATCCCGAGCAATTATACCATAATAAGCCACGAATATCAAAATATACCATAAATGAATACACAGGTACAGAAACTGAATGTGACGTTAAATGCAATCACAGGTCGTCAATGTGATACGAAGAATCCCAACAGGATGATCAATCAGTATGGCATTATGCTAACAAAATATAATACAATCAAATAGTAGTGTACATATAATTATAATAATAATAATAATAATAATAATAATAATAATAATAATAAAATACAGTAACACACTCATCTTCCATAATTACAAAACATCAACTACCAAAAATGACAAACCGTTCGAGCAACCAAACACCAGTTTCTTGGTTTTCTTGCAGATGCTGAATAAAAGCAAATAATAATACTAATAAAAAAAAAAAATAAAAAAAAAACAACCAACCAAAAAAAAAAAAGGCATACGCTACTAATTATAGCAAATCAAGAAACGGTACAAGTTATTAGTGATATTAGTTAGCTCTTCGATCTCATTTCCACATTAGACACTCTCGACACCCAACTGTTAGCATTTCTGAAGCTAAAACCAGCTTTTTCCATCCAACACCTAGTGAAGAGCTTAGTGTCAAAACATCCTCGCTGGACAACAGTGACCGTTCTGAGAGCCACTACATTCCCATGTGCCCTACAGAGCAAGGGCACTTCGCCAGGCTTCAGTTCATCACCAAACGAAGACTCTCCCGTACGACGCATCGATCGTTCCACTCTTCCAACCGCGTAGTCAAGGCTGCGACAGACGCTTTCGCTTGATTCTCTGCATCGTCCCTTCGTCCTTATAAACAAAATAGATTAAAACGCTCGCGATTCAGCCGCCGATGATGTCGGGTGATGCGCATGCTCATGCAGCAGAGGCGAGAAAGCAGTCCTCCGTTCGTTCTTGCAATTTGTCCAATGCATTAAAAAAAACCAAAAAAACAACCCTACTATACAAACTCCTCGTGCGGTCCAAAAGGTTTATGTTGAAAACTATACATATGTATATAAAAAATACTGCAGGTAATTCTTTGGCTGATGAATAATCATCGAAGTCTTTTATTATAAAAATAGGAGGTTGTATTTATACTGTAGGAATATGTACAGAAACCTGATTACGCTTCATGTTAGTCCTCACTGCGGAAGAAAAACGCAGGCATTAGAGATTAGAGACATTAAAGAGCAACTCATGAATTAAGGAATTAAATGAATTAACGCAATCCATGCAATCAATCACAAACAGACAGCAAAAATCTAAAGATTTCATCTCGTTTTTCCTCCAATTTGGTTACCTACCAATTCCCACCCACCTATCATACGACTACTACAGCTACTGATGGGAGACGGAGAACTCAAACACGCGCTTTCTCCAAAACACACAAATCTTTTCAAACTTCTGCTCAGGAGGCCTCACCGAGCTATGGAAGCTTGTTTCCACCACTGATAAAAAATAGTTTTGCCATCTGTAAGTCAAAATTTTGACTTAATAACTTGAAATTTCGAGTTAAGTGTCTCGAAAGTTCGAGTCAGTAAGTCGAAATTTTGTAGACAATGACTCGAAATTTTGACCTGGCTCAGGAAATGTGGAAACGTGTTAGGAAACGAGGGAGGAGCTTCTGCGGCTAACACTGGGCGTGTTCCTATCTATCTATCTATCTATCTATCTATCTATCTATCTATCTATCTATTTGTAAACACTTAAAAACCTCTCACTAGCAGTACACACGCCACATCGTTCGGGTTCGGTTTATAAACGTGTACTGACCTTGTGCCAGCAGCCTGGTATTGGAAGTCCATCAGGACCCTGAAGACGACAAGCACAAATACGGTTGAAGAAAATACTGCAGTGAACATCTCGGAGGAAAACCATGCAGGTTTAATAATAATACCATGCTGAACAAAAATGGACCAATCTAGTAAGTAATAACTAGCGGCTCAGTGTGTATCTAATACATTTAACTGTACAGTGTAAATGAGGGGTTTGGAAGAGCACATGGTGATGAGGAAAAAGGAAGCGAAAGGAAATGCATTCAAGAGGAAACAGAACAAAAGGGTAGAATTACGATTTGTGATCCGATTTTACTGCAAGTGTTATTTATTAAAGAATATTGTGTCCTTTTTATCTTTTTGTTTGTAATAAATGCCGCCAAATGAAATGTTTCCCATAAGGTTCTCCATAGGTATTCCTATCACGCTCCTACGGTTACTCAATTATACCTCTGGTTTGGTGAACTTAAATAAAATCCAACTTCTTAGGCAGGATAAGACTTATCATTAGGAATAACATTTCTACCGTGTAATGAATTATTAGATTTTTTTGGTTTTAAAACCTTGTGTGAAGGTTTAACAACCACGGGCTCCTAAGGAGCTGGATGAGGAACCGAAAACGATTCTGATTGATGACAACGAAGCAGAGGAAACCTATAGAAAGATATGAAATCACTCGACAATAAATTTCCACTCTCTGAAATGTCATTACCAAAGTGTCAGATAAGAGGAACCGTAGAAGTCGAGGCAAGGTACAGTGGAACCTCTGGTCACGAACGCCTCCAAATATGAACAAATCGGGTCTTGACCAAAAAATTCACCAAAATTTTGCATCTGGTCATGAGCACATAATCGGGTGCCGAACAAACCCAGCTCCGGCCATTTTCCCCTTTCGCTTTGTACGTGCCAATGTGCCTGCGGCGACGGTGGCAAGGAAAAACTCCCTGAGACGACAAGAGGAAGAAACCTTGAGAGGAACCAGCCTCAATAGGGAACCCAACCTCATTTGGGTGACAGATGGTTCCATTATAACAACCCACATCTACATCCATCCATCCATCCATCCATCCATACGTACAAATCGGGTCACGAACGAATTAAGCTTGTGAGTCGAGGGTCCACTGTATTCACAAAACGTTGGTAAGATAAGTGGAACGGCTGCTGTGTATTTTCTCTAGGTATCTCTAAACGCTCGTGTGGGCATGCTCAGATTAAACACACTCCACGCAGTGATACAGTACCAGCCGGCAGGGAGCTCCGGGGTCACTTTCCCCTGCCTGGCCTTTACATCCAGCAGAACCCTGTCAGCAAGAACACACACACACACACTGTAAACCGTTCTCACAGAGAACCACAAACACTCACACACTCTCTCTCTCTCTCTCTCTCATACACACAGACACAAGATAAAGAGCAGAATTCAAAGGATAAAGAGGCAGAGAGCAACAGAGGGAAATTAGTGTGTGAAGAAGATACACACTGAATCCTGATAAAGTCCTACAGCGTTACGATGAAGAGAGTTTATCACGCACCACAGGACAGGGCTGGTCCAACCCGGGCGGCCCCTGCTCTCCTTTCTGCCCCTTCAGCCCCCTCTTGCCGACAGAGCCACGATCGCCCTGAAACAAGAAGCAGGAAATCAAGCTGCCTGATCACACCGACATGCACGCTGATCGAGCATTCTACAAACGTTCAGAAATGCAAGGGAAATATTACCCATTACCGCGAATCTACATCCGTGTGCAAAAGTTTGCACCCCCAGGCCAAAAGATACACCTATTTTTCCAATTTATCTGCATATATATATATATATATATATATATATATATATATATATATATATATATACGTTGCCGCAGTACCTGTCTTCATGCTTTGTTTCAATTAATTGTAAATTATTTTTTTTATCTATATATGTCATTTTAGTCCTGACAACTCGTACTCGAACTTTTTGTTCAACTTTTTTTTTTTGTATTTCGAATAATATTGATACACCTTTTGAGATCTTGAAATCTCAAATAAAGATCTGAAATACAGACATCTACAAATCAGGTGTAGACACTGAACAGATTGTTGCAAAAGAAAAAAAAATCTCTTTTCAAACTATTATTTTATTGATTTTTGTAGAAGTTTTAGATTGTTGTCTTGTTGCAGGATGAACCCATGTTTTATTTTGAATCTACTGACCTTCTTCAACTGGCTGATAAATGGTAAAACTAATAAGGCATATAAGGGCTATTGTAAAAAATGTAATAAAATAAAATAAGATAAAATAAAATAAAATAAAAATAAAAAATAAAATAAAATAAAATAAAATAAATTATGGAATTGGAGGAGGATGGCGATGTTCCAAGAAAAAACTTCCAAGAACAAAATGTAAATTTACAAGAAAAAAAACCCTCAGATATTCTTGAGATTGTCATAAGTCTTACATTTGCAAGAAAAAAGTCACGCATATGTGAGAAAAATGTTTAAAACCGTTTCTGTATCACTTTACAACCTTAGAGAATATCCAAGCTTTTTCTTGGAATATCACCACCGTCCCCCAGCGCCATAAATTTTTTTAATATACCTACAATGGCAATAAAATGCACTTGTATAAAACATACCAATATTTAATTTCTTTTCCCCAAATTTGCCACATGTGACCAAATATATAAATAAATAAATAAAATTATTTTTATTTAACAAGGGTGTGTAAACTTTTGCATTTCACTCTGTACGTGCTGCGTATTTTTACAATGTATAAACGATGCACATTCTAGCAGATAAATATAAAGATCTCAATATAAAATATATAAAATAAATACATCGAAAATAAGTAGATATATAATATTATATGAAAATAATATTCTAGTGGCTAAAAATAAATATCTAAATATAAAATAAATACATATGCAATAAATATATTAATATGATATTATATAAAAACAAATAGAAAAAATATGAAACGAATACATGGCGTTTAATGTTTTGTATGTTATGTTTGGGAGATGTTTCTTCATTATCAGCAGTAATGAAATGACGTAATGAATGAAATAATCAGACAGCGCAGGTTAGGATGATAATAATTAAAACATAAAACAGGATTCAAATTTAAATGTTGAAAAACTGACAAAATGACATCAGTAATCTATAATAATGTGGGTTTTTTTGGGGGGATTTGGTCTTGTTACAGGATGTACTTTTATTTCATTTATTTCTTCTTCAACTTCTGGAACTTACTGCAATTCTTTCAATAATTAAAACATGAATTCGTAAAACAGGGCTATATTTTTCTTATCAATTCACAAACTAAAGGTGTGTGCAACGGTTTGCGCTATATAACTACAAAAAAAACAACAATAACAATATGTTCCGGCTACAAATGTACATTTTAGTAGATGAATTATTAAAAAAACAAATTCTTGTTTTTGTTCCTCAGAAATGACGGGGATGGAAACTTTTTCCACCAGACTGTAAACTCTGTATCTGAAATGGATATTCTGTAAATACAGGCGCTCCCTGAGTCACAATGGCCCAACTTACGATTTTTCAAAGTTACGATGATGATCGCGATCCACTAAAACCTGTAAAATATTTCGAAAATATTTCAAATACGTCGGCAGGCATTGCTGGCAGACCAGTGTAACAGCGTACGACATACACGGACGTTCGGATGACACCCAGAAGAACGCGGACGACGCCCAGAAGTACGCGGACGACACCCGGAAGTACGCAGACGAAGCCCGGATCACTCGCCTTGCGCGATGCCTCACTCTCTCCCGCAACTCACGGAGTTCCCTTGTGTATCGGTGTACTGTACAGTGCATTACCGCGGGTTTTTGTGTGCTTCAAGAGCTAACTTCAATTCAAAAGCATGTCTTCTACAGGAAAAGACTCCTGCGTAGGCTAGGCTAAGCTCGGCTAAGTGGTTCAACACAGTGGTTCGACATACGATAGTTTCACCTTACGATGGGTGTGCCGGAACGCATCTTCATCGTAACTTGAGGACTACCTGTACAATCCTGTTGTGCATTTATTAACGTGTAAAACTCATCCTGTGTTCCTCAGATTCCTTTGTTAATCTGTACAATACATGAGTCGCACCGTACCTTTTCTCCTTTAGCTCCCATGTCCCCTTTATCTCCTGTAAGACCAGGAAAGCCCTGTACACAGTACACATGATTGTGAGACGCATGTAGAATTTCCCACTCAGAGTACCATCAGTGTTATCAGACACTTACGTCTAATCCAGGCTCTCCTTGCTTTCCCTGAGAAGACACAGATTACATTTAGTCATCGCTCCTTAAAGGATAAACATCTGATTTCAGGATTTTATACACTTGCACCATTCTGTAAATTGATTCACGGCCACGGTGCTGCTGAATTCTCGATTAAACATCTATACCAGCAGTTCTAAGACTAGTTACGGCTATAATGATCGTTTCCTTAGCAACAACTCATTCACAAGGACATCCACGCTGGACGCTCTACATGATCTAAAAGTGAGGGACCGTCTGTGTCCAGCTGCGGTAACAGGAATTAATTTGTTTCATGGACCTTCCATACCAATAAACATTGCTATACATGGATGAAAAGTGTGATGAGTTGGTCTTTAATTGTAATCGGAGACAAATTGCTGTGATATAAGAGGAATAAAACACTTCAGCACATGCTCTTAGTGGAAAATAATCAACGTCGGGTTACTGGGAACAGATATCCCTTACATATTTATCTTAGTCACATAATTTAGTCCTATTTAACAACAATGAAACAGGTCACCTTTGGTTAATTGGTTCATAATCAGACTCCGAGCCCATGTGCATAATAATTCAGGGAAATTCCAGCTTGTACCTTTTCACCCTTGGATCCTGGAAGGCCGACCAACCCTGCTGGACCTGTGGGCCCTGATGGACCCTGAACACCCTGAAAACCATCAGGTTTCACACATTATAGTTTATGTTTACCATGATTTGTTGTGTTCTGTATTTTAATACGCATTCTGGAGTTTTCGGAAAGGACACGCTCTCACCGGAATTCCCGGCTTTCCGCTGTCTCCCTTCTCTCCTTTAATACTCTCCCCTGGATCACCCTGTGAGGACGGGTAACATCATGATGCATATAAAGTAAATCACCTTCAAATCATTTCAGGCCATTATCCAGGCTGTAATTGAGCACTAATTATTAAATTAATTCATTACGATTTAATTCAACGATAGCAAATATTTTTCGTGATTTTTTTTAAGCCTCTGCAATAAACTGTGTCAAGTAACAGACTTATATATAATAAATAAAGCAAAAAACAAAAAACATGCACATATTTTGAAAATATGTATATATTTGTGTATTAAAAATAAATGCATGTTTTAAAAAATATATTTTCTATCAGTCATCAAAATGAAACATTTTAGATGCTCGTTGGAAGAATTGGAAAATATTCTATTTTTATTTCACGTGTAATGTCTTCTTTTGTTTTAATATTAATTATTTTTCCATCAAAATTCATGACATGCAACTTTAAGTGCTAAAAATACAGCGGACCCTCGGCTCGTGAACACATTGGATGGTGAACAAATCGATGTACAAACTAAATTCTGAACAGATTTTGTACTGACCGACGAACAAATCTTCGACTGACGTACAGATCGATAACCCACGCTTCACGCCACAAACATTCAGTTCCGGTCAAGTATTCGTGGTGTGAACGTGTTCACAGCATTTTTCCCTTGTGTTTCTCTGCATTTTTGCTCTATAAGCTTCATTACGGGTCCCAAGAAAGTGGAAATGGTAGTGAGAGTAAG